>JADDOH010009545.1:0-32725 GCA_016648135.1 Agrypnia vestita | reverse complement strand
TCTTTGTTACATTGTATTCTTGAGAACTTTCTTGCGAAGTTCAGTCTATACTGCCGGAAGTGTTTATTACGAGCTTCAGCAGCTTCTTCTGAAAGTTGACCAATAGGTAAAATGGCATATTTGATTATCGAAGGTGCGTGAGCCAATATTTTGTGGGCGTCATCGGATGCCACCCATACAACTTCACATAGAGTTCTGCCGTTTCTTTGGAGAAGATCGCAAATTTGTTTACATCTATTTGATGACCACTTGAAATTACTTCTAAAATTATTTTGAATCTCTTTATTAGATCTAAATCCACTCCGGTTATTCTTGATGCTGTTTCTGGATCAGAAAAAAATCTACCTGAAGTGTTGCCATCATTAGTGTTTCCAAAGCCAGCTTTTGGTATATCAACTAACAAAGACATCTCTTCCTTTATCGCCTGCTGTATTCGTTTTTTCTCATCTTCAACTGATTTTTTGTCAGCCGTTGATCTTGTTTGCCACTTTTTAATTGGTAATTTGTAGGACAAGTGCAAAATTGACTCAAAAAATCGTATCCTCGCGTGAAGAATAGACAATCCAAATTTAAATGTTTCAGGATTTTCTTCTCGTTTCATTTCTAATTTATTAAATTCTTTGGACGTCGCTTTGCATAAAGTGTTTGTTGCTGCGTTGCACACTTTTGCATCTACCATAGTAGGTAAAAATGTGTGCTTTACTTTCAAAACACCATTGGTTACTGGCACTTGGGAAATCACTAAGTTTTGAACTTGATTTTCTATGTAATTAATTTCTTCTTTGGTAATATCTTTGGTCTCGTGAACAAACCTGATGCGAATTGGTCTACAGAATCGCGGACTTGATGTAACGGGATTCTGCCAAATAACTTTTTTGTGACTTCCATTATTTGAAATTAATCTTAAAGGCAGAAATGAACTTTGGAATATGTTAGCATCGCTATCGGTATTATTTTGGAATTTCTGCTTAAATTGGGCTTGTTGAGACCCATCGCAGCCCCATTTCGATATTAGTTCTAGGTTTTCTTTTTCCTCTTCAGAAATATCAAGAAGAACTTCTTCAAGATATTTACAAAGGCGTGATGTGGTATGATCCAATAAATGTTGCAGTTTTGTTTCGGCACAAGTATCAGTAACACGATATGAATCTGGCTTAGGATAGCATTCCGTTTTTGCTTTTTGTATTAATGAATAACATGGATAGAGCTTTGGACTTGCATTTCGTATTATATTATATTGTCTTCGGGATAGATCAGCTTCTACGAACATTGATAATGCGTTGTAGTTAAAGGCTCGGTGTTTTTTCGTTTCTTTGAGCTGATTATTGTTTTACGAACTTTACAGGCTCTCCTCGGAGATTTCGTTAATTCTTTTAAAACTGTGGATGCATCGCTTTTACCTGCAGCCCGTAGACTCATTTGGGCAGCATAAGTCAATACTGTATCAGGTACCTGCTCCCTTAACTCTTTTGTTTTGCGCCTTTTACTGCGATCACTAGATTCTTCGAAATCCACTGAGGGCCGACCCGCCTTTTGTTTTGACCACATTGTTAACTTCACAGTACCTGCAAGCCACTTTTCGTTATTTTTGATAAACCTTTCACCTTTATGAGATGCAGTTATCCACCTTCGTTTAAATTCCGCCTTGAAGAATGTTATTTTCTCTGGTGGACAGTTCGTGATTTTCATGAGGATGTCCTCCATATATTTTATCTTTTTGTCAAGTGAACGTTCAGGACACTCCTTGATGAAGCTGTAGAGTGCTCCTCTCGTCAACTCCTTCACATTCTTTTCAGTTTCTATAATAAAAGAAAGTCACTTAATTCAGTTTATATATTCATAAATTTTTAACACATTCGAAAAAAAAATGTAAAAAAAAATGGCGGCTGTTGGCGGAAAATTTTTCTTCATCAAAAGTAAGATCATGAACTTGATCGCATCTCACGTTATTTTTACAGACACTTTCTGACACTTTCTTTCACTAAAACCCTTAAATATATCAAAAAGATTTTAATATTATTATGTTTCAATATGATTTTTTTAAACATGTAAAAACTGTACAAATAGTACGAATCCAAAAATAATTTTCTATTAAAAATGTAGTTAATACCTTGAACTTCTAAATCCATTACAAATATCTTCACGTCACAGCTGCTAAATTACTCAGAAAGCGAATCCAAAATGTTATTTGCAGGTAGGCGCCGAGAATACAGACGTGCGGGCGAAACGACGACTAAACTCCGACTGTCTTAACGGACAATACAATGGTACTGTGTGCAAAAGATGGCTGTCACATGGCGTCCCGATCATTTAACTACAAGGAAACAGTTTTCAAATTACGCACAGTTGATTTTTTAAATTTCGACTTTTGGCCAGCTTTTTCTTTAAATACCCGTCCGTGCGACGTCTTTGGGAAATACATTCGTCGCGAGACGTCTCTCCTCAGAATTGAATCGAATTGCACGTTTTTACATTTTAATCCGAAAAATGACTTTGCAGCGCTAATAACTTTGCGAGTTTTCGTCCGATCCTGAAAATATATTTTTTCCCGAAACCCTCTTTGGGACCTGATTTTTATTTTATTTTCTGGACCTCTCCTCCTACACCCTTCCCACTGGACCCTTTTCAAAAACGAATATTTTTTAGACTCTTTACATTTGCATTTAAACATGGTGTAGGAAAAATCGAAAATAGAATGTGCACGAAAAAGGTGCAAAATCCGGCCGTCTTTCTCGCGGCTTGACAAAAATAAAACCCTTTTTTGGGCTTTTTTAACCGAGCGCGATGTTTCTGCAACTGTTTGCATAGTTTGAATGTAATTCAAAAATCGAGTATCATGTTCAAATAATAGTTAGAGGAAGATTTTTTGCCCATTTTCCGATTTTTTATACCCCTTCCTGTTTTCTTCATATCCACCCAAAATCGTTTTTTTTTTTTTTTTAAATTATTATGAGGTGCGACAACTTTCTACAAATAGCGCGTAATATCGCGTATCAGGTCTATAGATTTTTTTTCAGAATTGCGTGTCCACGGAATCGCGATTTTGGCGTTTTTTATATTTTTTGTATGCTGTTCTGCGACGCATTGGCTATTTTTACATGTAAAATACATATAAAAATACGCAATCGATAGATCACGAGTTACCTAGTGTAAAAATAAACGTTCCGAAGTAATGCACTTCAAAATTAAATTCGGTTTTATTCGATTTTCACAGTTTCTGCCGCTGCTCCATCCAAAAACACAATTTGTAGAGTTTTTACTTTCCAATCGTTTTGAGTTTTTTAATATTTATATATTTTTTCGCAAAGTTACAAGCAAAAATAGATTTATTTTACACCAAATCTGGAATTATTTTCGAACAAAATTTTTTTTTTTCTCTTCTAAGAACGGCGCTCGAAAGGCTGGGTTCCTATGTTATCACTTTTGGGTGACGTCATTATGATAAAGCATTGTAGGTGAAAATTAGTCGTTCCTAGAAGCATCCATCCTATACAGAGAAGAAGTTTGAATGACATCAAATGGAAAAATTTGCGTACAGGTCATTTTCTCGCGTGTAAAGAATTTATAATGAAGCTTTGTTTTTATGAGTTAAATTATTTATGTATTTTATCGTCATTTTATTTTCTTCTTTTCCTGATAAAACAAAAACAGCAAGCAATAATGCAAATGTTTTTAACTCCCTATATTTTAACTCGTAGCTCATAGCGTCTGCTTGCTTGCTTGTCTGACGAAAAAACTTTGGATCAATTTTTAAACCTTTTTCCGTGATCTAATCGAGCTGAAACTTTGCAAGCAAACTCGTGGCGACGATAAAAATGATCTGACAAATTTTTCGTTTAATTTTTTTTTAAAATATAGTATAATTTTGGATTTTACGAAATTTTAATGGTTTTTTCAAATTGGAATCAATACAAATGAGTTATTAGCCCGACGCGTTTTTAAGATGCCTCGGTTTACAAAATTCTATGTTATGCTTATAATTAAGCTTTAATGATAAGTGCCCGGGAAAAAACGAACATTAATATAGGGCTTCACCACAAATATCTAATTACTCTAAAGGGGAAGGGGTAACTTAAAATTTTATAAATAAGACGTTTATACGTGGTATATCCACTGTTTGATAATGGCCTTGCAAACCGAAACGGCTGTCACACTTTAAATAGTTAACCCGCAGAACCTAATAGTAATATTTATTAAAAATTAATTTATTTTAAATTTCAGTAATAATAATATTTATTAAATTTCATTCATTTCAAATTTCATTAATAATAATTTTAAAATTTAATTAAAAAAAAGAGTATAGAGTCTTAATCGGCAATATGTTCATCGTCATCCGATAGGAGATGGCACAATAAGAAGATAATATCTTATTATTATATTATATTAATATATATTATAAAAAAATATAGATAACAGGCGATGACTATCGTAATGAATTATACGATTTTAAAATTTAAAATATTTTGCGCTTTCATTTTTGCTGGCTCTTATTATGTACGATATTATGTACATGTGCAAGGTAATATATAAGTAATAATACCTTACATAGAATACATACTTTAATATTTACAGCGAAATAAGTATGTTACCTACGTAACGGATATCAAGATTTGAATGCTGCACGGAGCATCGAATGAAATCGTAATTTTACAACGCTGCTTTTTCCAAGAAGTTTGGACTCTCCGAAAATTTCGATTTAAAAAAAATAAGCCATAACATATTTTATTTTCATGACCATATCAAAATTTCAAAGATTTGGATGATTCCCTTATTTATTTATCTTTGGGAAAGTTAAATTTTAAGGTTGAATGTTAAAAATTAACATACATGTGATAAAAAATAATAAATTATGCCAATTATGAACATTCCACCGATGTTTGTTAATAATTATATAACCAAAGTGTGAAATTGTAAGATAATTTTTGGTTACGAAATATGTTGAGGAGGGGTGGGGAGGGTGACTTGGCTTGTAGGATTAGGATAAAGGAATGAAAGATGTACTAATTTAACTCGTGTTCAGTGAATTTCTTTGATAATAAATCAAATTAAAGTAATTTCCTGTGTATTCATTTGCCTCCCAAAGCCACGTCCCGTGACAATATTGGCGCCCTATAATCTATTGTTATAGGTACAGATGGTTTAAATCTTTGCTAAGTCCTATATGTACTGTATTTTTGACGGGTTATGCACATGTGGTGGTGGGAACATCACTATTGTTGCCGCCTTCTGGTTTGCCTAACCGGGGTTCAAGCCCCATCTACGGATGTTTAATTTCGTCTTTTTAACCGTGAACTCGAACGAAATCACGGACGTTACACGAAGTTACAGACAGGCAGACAGACGGACAGACAGACATCGAAATTATTATAATTGGGATAAATATTTATCGATGTGGTTTATACATTTTAATTCAAATACATGTACATATTGTACTATTTGTTGGACGCCGGATAGCTAGCAAGATGGAAATTTAAGTACATAAATAATGTAAAATATCATAGTATTTTAGTTAACGCTTAGGTCTGCTACGAATGAAATTAAAACCGCTGTGTGATTTCTTTAATAGGGAAGTGAATGTCATTTTTGTTCGCCATCAGTCATTTTCTCTGTTTGACCAATCACAAGACAGAAGAAATGAATGTCGTTCCAGTAGCGCACTGGTATTTATTTTATTTTATTGAGTTTTCGAAAGTTTCATTGTTGAAATATAAAACCAGCTGAAATGCTTATAAATAGTCTACATCTAAATATTTTAATTATATAACAATGATTTTCATTGCCTGTGGTCAATGGGCAATTCGCAATTAGAAGCGGAAGCAAAGCAACGGATGCTTTAATAACATGTACTATCAATTATAGTCTCATTATTTTTATGATAAATGACATTTAACACGATTTAGAAGACTATTAAATTATTTTCAGGTTTTTAAGCATAATTATGGTGTCCCTAAAAATGTATTAAAACTAATAAAATATCTTAAAAAATTAAAAAAGCAGTGAAAAATTTCAACTATACAGAAAAATACCATCTCTATTTATTATAACATTGTATAGAAAATACGTTATTAATAAAACCAGAAAGATCTGTTTAAAGTAACGAACGAGATCAGGACAATTTACATTCATACGTTATAATAACGTTTTAAAATGATGAGACGTGCATTTCGGATTCAGTGTTATATGAGTAAATAAATGTTTTTCATGTAAAGTAATTGAACGTTTTGTCGTTGACTTTGTGGAAATCCATTTAAAAAAAAATGAAATTAAAGACTGAACTTTGTTTTTTTCGAGCTGATAAAGGAAACTCCATTGTGATGATACCAATAAAGGATTACAATGATAAAATTTGTGATTTCTTAAAAAGTGATATATTTAAATGTATAAATAACGACCTAACTAATAAATTTCAAAAAATAGTAAAGGATTCAGTGAACTCTTGCAATGTCATATTTAACAGTGCCATTAAAAATCAATTAGTTCTAATAAACAAATCTATTCAAAAATTCCAAAGATTAATTAAACTACACAAAAACCCCATTAGTATTAGACTAGTCGTTAACGCTTGTAATTCCCCGTCATTTAAATTAAGTAAAATGTTTGTTTGTATTGTCAAAAACCTTAAAATCTTTCAACCAAAATACACAGTGTAAAATTCCTTAGAGTTAGTTGAAAAAATAAAATATACTGTCATTCCAAATATATCTTTTGATGTAAGCAATTTGTTTACTAATGTACCGATCGATGATTGTAAAGACATATTTGAAGAAATGACCAAAAAAAAATATTTAAAAAAATCTTGATTCAAAATTGGTAAACGAATTGTTAAAAATATGAAACATTTGTATTACCCAAATTATTTTATTTTATTTAGATAAGATATATTGTCAAAAAGATGGACTTGCTATGGGTCAACCATCCAGTCCACTATTAGCGGATATATTCATGAACTCTGTAGAAAATAATTTATTTAATTCTAAAAATAGTTTATTAAAAAACATTCTACTGTGGTATAGATATTTCGACGACATTTTTTGTGTATGGACAGGCACAGACAGACAACTACAACAATTTCTTACATTTATGAATACACTACACAGAAACATAAAATTCACAATGGAAACAGAATCAGACAGAACGCTCAATTTTCTTGACCTAAACATAAAAAGCATAAACAAATAATAACACATTTTCATTCAATATATGTATACAGAAAACCAACATTTACAGACAAATTATACACCAATCTTCATATCACCTAATATCTCATAAAATGGCAGCATTTAATTGTATGATACCTAGATTAATATCGATACCATTAACCAAAGAAAATTTTCAAAAAGAATTTAAAACAATACAAACTATAGCACTCATTAACGGCTACAAAATAGATACAATACAAAAAATTTTAATTAAAAAATACATATACAACTCTTTTATCAAAGACAAACACAATAACTGGCGAAAAATACTTTGTATAGATACAATATCATACGATATTACCAAAAAACTACCGATTATTATTACCAAACTGAGAATTCAATTGAAAAACAATTAAAAAATAATAAGTCGAAAATTTTTAACAAATTACACTGCAATGGGGTTTATAAACTAGAATGTGGGGATTGCGAGATGACATATATAGGTCGGACAGGTAGATCAATAGAAATAAGATTTAAAGAACACAAAAGGTGCCTCACAAATCATAATTTTTCAGAATATGCTAATCATGTTAAGGAAAATAACCACACATTCAACAATACAAAAATACATATCCTACGTAAACAGACATATGGCCTAAAACAAAATAATTTAGAAACACTTGAAATTCATAAAAACCTAAACACAACAAATAACATAATCAATTCACATCACAACCCTTCACATCACCCCTTCTTACAATGTTCCCGATCTCCCACCACCTAGATACCCTCTCTACTTCTACTGAATCCACAACCCACACATCGGACAACCGCTCCCACATACCTCAGTCTTAATTCACCTGAAGAAGGGAATGGATGTTTCCGAAATATGTAGTGTAACAATTCTCAAATATGAAATAGTGGAAAAAAACAAAGTTCAGTGATTTTTTCGTAGTTTTTCATGTATGCCATGGAATATGTAATATAAAAAAATGAACCATTGCATGAATGTACATATTTGGAACGTTTTCGAGTAATTATTGGGTAAAAAAAATGTTCAAGTGAGAATTAAATTGAGTAATTGTGATGACACAGATTTTTCACTTCTTCAAAAGATTTAAAGAGTGAATTGTACTCTGTATTATGAAACCGATAATGTGTTTGAGGATAAAGATGAATTATCGAAATAAACAATAAATCCATCTGTTTGTCAATGTTTATCTTTGTCTACGAGCGGATTTATATGTAGCATTTACATATCTCTGATCCCAGAATTCCTACCCACCTTCCGGCGTTTAACTTAAATATATGTAGATGCGTTTACCTACTGATGTACAAATTTACTCTTTTTCTACTGAATCCTTTATCTTTTGTCTGAGAAGTTATAAAACAATGCGTTATTTTTTTTTCAAATTATACTTTATTATTTATATTTTTTACTTATCATTTACATTAGCCTGAGTTCATCCATAAATAAAAACCACCGGCGACCTGTGCAACTTACTGCTATATGCTCATGTTGTGAACCTACCATCACTGTTGACTTTACAATCCCTGGTCTCCTCAAGAGTCTTCCTCTACTCATCCCTCTCTTGCTCAAGTTCTCATCAATCCTGATCATCAAAATAAAGTAAAACAATCACAAAAAAATAAAAATGACTTCAAAATATTTTGTTATTGTCTGAATTTATTTAATATTTAAGAAAATATTAAATAAATTCAGACAATTTTAAGAAACACGTGGCCATGGAATAGGTACACGTATCAACTGTTGATTGACCCAGAAATATTAGAGTTAGTAACTGGGTACCCAGCTGCTTTTTGAGTGCGAACAGTGAAGCAATTCTACAGGTGAACAGTGAAACAATTTCATGTTGTATTTCTGTTTCAAATGTATTTGAAATTGAAACAATTAACTGATAAAAATAATTAACATATAATTTATCATTTCTCTAGAGATTTTGATTTCAGATCCGTGATTAAAGGTTTTATGTATATAAAAGCAAAGGCAGTAATAACCAAAAAAATGAATGCAGTTATCGAGGATTATCTACTAATATACAGGGTTATTTGGAAAACATTGATAACCTCGCAGGACTATATTCCTGCCTTGATTATGAGTCGAAAATGTTCCAGCAACTATGACCTAATATCAATATTTAAAGAGATATGCGACACCAAATACAAAATTGAACTGAATGACAGGGCGAGGGGTTACCGTCGGGTGCGGGCGGGGCGGGTTTTTAGTTCCAAATTCGCCGCACGCCAATTTACGTTGGGCAAGCAATAATGATGGTCCAACGTTTTACAAAAAATAAGTCAGAAATATTGAAAAAATGCAAACTTTGATGTCGCATATCTCCATAACTATTGATATTAGGTCATGATAGCTTTAACATTTTCGACTCATAATCAAGGCAGGAATATATTCCTGCGAGGTTACTAATATTTTCCAAATAACCCATACTTAATTTGAAATTTTATAGGAAACAAAAATCTAGGATATAGGATACACAAAATCTAGAATTCAATACATGCATAATTAGTGATCCTTGGTTCACTGACGACTGCATTCAAAACATTAAAAAAAAATTGGGATATTGCTGCCTTCATACCCCACATATAAATAAATCGCAGTGCATTTTTTTAATAAACCTAATGTTATTATACATACACAAAGATTTCTCCACTATATGAAACAATATAGGCAACGTGAAGGTAATTTTTTGATATGTACCAAGGTAATTTTACGGATATATTTTTTTTTACGAATTTCAAGTTTAAGTTTACGAAATGTTTTTCTTAACGCTGATCATTTTATGTACGACCTACATTATAGGAAAAAACTATTTAAGCCTTTTTAGTAATCGAATTAAAAATGAAACACGTTAATAGTACATGCTCGTAATTACCTATCTACGCAATGATTAATTACCTATCTACGCATAAAGGACAATATTTTAATTAAATATAATACTTACAATTTTATGATTTGTTTGTTTTCTATGCTATAAAATGTTCAATCAGAGCGAATTTTGTCCATAAAATTCATAAATCATGGGGTTTGACACTTCAATAAAATATAATTAGACAATTTCCTTCGATTTTCTACGATCTATACGCGTGTTACAAATAATGAAATCTCCAGGATATTATATAATTAAGTCAATACTGTAAACATCGTAAAAATTAATCTTGATTTTCAGAGTTCTTCCATTTACTTCTATATTGTGGAAACCGTGTATATAATATAATATCTCAACAATGAAAGTAGACTTATCCTTGAATTTGAAAAGAATCTAATTTAACATAAGTGAAAGATTTATTGTGGAAATCATGTGGGACTATTTTTTTACGGCTGCCTTGAAATTATTACAAATGAGTGAAAACAATTTAACGCATGAAGAAAGTTTTGTAATGTGCGAAAGATATATGCACAACCATTTGTATAATATTTCAACCGACTTGTTTAACTTTCTAGTTTGACGTTTATAACATGGAACCTTTCAGAACTTTCTCAATTTAAGTGATTAATTTATTTAATGTGAAATGTAACATTAGCTAATTGTGTGCAAATATTTAAACACTTCAAGATATAATATTAAGAATCTACTCGTTTGTTTCAAATTCAATTAAAGATTATAACTTTCCATGTGGGTTTATATATCCCCAGGATTAATAATTTTACTTCGTCGATAAAGAGTGAGAAGTAGCTTATTGAATTTTTTGCTAAATTTAGTGAATTTTTAACGTCCACCTCATCCTTGAAAAAAATAAAGTAACGATAATTATACTGCATATAATATTTGCAGTTATTTAAAAAAATGGTTAACTACATAAAGGTGTTTTTTTGGGGGCGTAGAACTTTAAAATGAAATAAAACAGATAAGAATCGTGGAATTGGAAAGATAAGAGATGTTAGATAAAGTGTGTTTTTAGAGGTTTGTTGAATTGGCCACACTTTTTCCAGCAAAAATCAGTTTGTAAGCCGCTATCTGGTTTGTGTTCAATTTGGTTTGCCATTTCATCATAAATAGACTTACGCTAGAACAAAGTTTGCAAATTGTACAAATTTATTTTGAAAATCGTGATACCGTTATCATATTTAAACACTAATGGCTAATGGCATAAAATTATTTTTTCAGTATCTATAAGACTAATTCCAATTGTTGTCATAGTTCATTCCAATCATAAATTTCAATTCCAATAAGACCATTACCACGATTTTTATGTGTTTTATTTAACCTTAAAGTTCTAGATCTCTAAGAAAACACCCTATACAAATGAGTATAGTTGAATCATTATAATTGTGGCGTAATTACAATGTGAAATAAGTGATGTTATTTTTTGCATTTTTAAAAATATTTTTCAACAAAAAAAATCAGAAAGGAAACATGGAGAAATATGTCTATTTGTGTTGTATTGCAAAAAGTGTTTGATTGATTTGATTTTTTTTGGGTTTTTCTTCAAGTGCCGATTTTTTCCAGCGTTTTAGGGAATGTTCAATTAATATATACAAGAATCCTAATCTTGGGTGAAGCCGAGTGGTACAACTAGTCTTTTATATAGGTAGGAATTTAATGCGTAGAGCGGGAGAAATTTAAATTACAAAATAACTTTAACCAAATAATTCTGAAACAATGAGCCACCTTCCTACAGTTATGCAAACACTATTTAAATTTAATACGCCGTACGTCAGAAAAGTCTTAAAATTTTTCGTAATTAAAAATCGGCCTCACGAGGTCAGTAGACACGATGAAAATAATTTGAGGCCAGAACGGCACAGTGAAGCGATGTTGAAAGGGATACCTAACTTAACACAGAAGGATAGAAAAAAATATTCTAATAGAAAAAACTACATGATATCAGAATAATACGATAAACCGTTCTGATGAGAAAAAATCTTTGACTAATAAAATAAAAATATACTTTTTGTTTACCTGCTAGGCTCCTGTGCAATACATAGTCATCTTTCCACTTTTATCTGACTAACCAAACTCTTCCGGTTAATAATTTTGCAATTACACTCAAGGACCCTGATAAAAATTTGAGTAGTCACCCTATTTCAACCCCTAAAAATACACACTTCCTCTGTCTGCACCAAATATTGCATACATGGTAACTCTTTAGGGACTGCGTAAAACAATGGTAGGTACCCTTATCTCCTCCGCCGCCGCGTGTATATTTCTGAATCTCAGTTAACCCTAGTGATGGTCAAACTGCTATTTTCACCGGTTACTATGAGTGGTAATTGAGATATAACTGATGTCTGGTACCAATGGTTACCTGTCGAATTGCGAAAAATCAGTTTTCAATCACCGATACCATCAGTTACAAATCTCAAATAACGGTAGTGTCACCGGTTAAAATATTATCACCAGTTAACGCGGGGCAAGAACCGCTAAGGCTACAAAAATAGATAAAACATTTTTGGAAAAGTATTTTCATTTATAAAATTAATTTTTTTTTGCATGTAAATGAAAGTTGGAAACAAAAATAATATCTGCAGTAAAACTCGTGATGTATGTATTATTTTACGAAGGTACCTACTTAATTCTCATCCCAGAAGTAATTAACGAAGAGAAGAAATCGAAAATGTTAACTTTACTTTAAGTAAAGAAAAAAATACATTTTACATTATACATTTTTTTAACGATCTACGTATATTTTAATATGTACTTATCTAAAGAGGAAAGAGTTACAATATTATTGTATTACTAGCTATAACCTGTCAACAATGACACACTTTTTATTATTGAATTTCAACTTTACATTTAATTATTTTTTGTTATAATATATTAATTAGTCAGAACAAAAAAATCGGTTTTATGTGTACTATTTGAAATCATATTAATTTTGAATATGGAATGAGATCCGGTATCAGAATATTGGATTCTAGTTACGGTTACGGACGGACATTATTACTATTAGGGATGGGGATATTATGTTATTATATGTACTTGTAATGGCTTGTAACACCTAATTGGTGAAGGCCATAATGAAGAGAATTTTTTTTTGAAGTACACCAGTGGTATGCTACAGTTGCCGGCAAACTTTTTGAAATTTTTTGGCGTAGTGGGGGAATGCGCAGAAGACAAAATTTGGGTCTCTTTGGTGGAATGGTACATGCGAAAACTTCCCCCCACTACGCCATAAAATTTCAAGATGTTTGCCGGCTACTGTACCACTGGCACATAATTGCAAATGATTTTGATTACTCCAATTTAAAAAAATTCTCTTGTCTACTCGTATATATATGAAATTATCTTTCCTACGAAAGGCAATTGATGTTTGATCACATTCCTATTGCTTTACCTTGTTATAGAAATTAGCGAAATATATAAGTATCTGAGATAAAGACCTGTCACGGTTCTTGATATATCCATATGATAGAAATTAGACAAACTAATTTCCATAGTTACCGAGGTACCGAGATAAAGACCTGTCACGGTTCTTGATATATCTATATGATAGAAAATAGACAAACTAATTTCCATCACATTTTTACTAGATATTTCCGAAAATCTTTCTCACAAGAAACATTAATTTTTCACAGTTATGATCTTTCGTTTCTTTACTTGAAATACCGCCAAGACTTCCACATAAATTTCCTTCGCCCATGAAGAGTAGGTATAATATAATATATTGAAATGCTACCGATCCAATCATTTTATATCTGCGCAACTCGTTAATAAACTACTAATGAAAATAACATACGAAGAAAGTTCGGCCAATGATTAATGACCGATATGGACATTTCTCAAGATGTTATATTTTAGATACAGACACACAGATCAAGATTTTATCTAGGCAAAACTGTAGGCGTTGTGAATCTACTCATTGACTGTCAGAAAATATTTTACCTATTTACATACTAAAAAAACGAGTGAGCCTCACAGTAGTTGCATATGATGTGTAACATTTGATATCTCACAATTAAAAATATCAATTGAGCACCAACAGAAATTAACATCGAAATTTAAAAAAGCTAATTAATACATGTATATTTATTAATTAGTAAATACAAGTAAAGAAAAAGTATATGCATTTATTTATTATTGAATTTTGCCGCACTAGGTAGGTACCGTATATCTACATAAGCATTTTGTTTAGAAATGTGTTTGGTCAATTATATGTTTTTATTTATTTTCATAGATGGCGGTAGTGTGCCACCATATATATTGTATAAAAACTTTGAATAAATATTTAAAAATAATCATATAAATTACATAAAATTTGAGAATGTAAATCATTAACGGTAGTTATTGTTTACATTAACCGGTCGTACGCCGGCCGTACGTAACGAGGAATGTACCCTGTCTGCCGCGCAATTTCTCACACGATTGCTGTTTTTTAGACACATTTTTGTGATGGTTATATTCATGTAAAAATCAACAATAATCGAAAAGAAATTGCAGTTTCTGGTTTCTCAATATACAGACTTCAATAATTATTTATATTGCAATAAATACTTGTACAATAATTACTTATTGATTAATTATGAAAATAAGTAACTAAATTTACTGTCAGAAATATACGCACATGTATATCGAATAAAGCCATAGAAGCAATAACACTAAAGATATTTTATTACAATATTTTTATTCTAAATATATCAAAGAATATAAAACTACTTAATTTTAACACTTTTTTTATTTAAAAAAAAAACACTTTTTTAACAAATAAATAACACAATTAATGCGCGGTTCGAAGACGACATTTGGAATGATTTTTGTCCGGTTTGCGCGGCAAATGAGGATACTTGACAAATAGAACACGTTCATTCATTCAAAAACTTGAGATACAACTAATAATAAGCTTTAAAAACCCATAAACGCAGCTAAAATAGGCTGAATTCGCATACGTGTTTAGGGAGCGCAGATCTGCGTTCCAGCACATAGAGGGTACAGTTGCCGGCAAACTTCATGAAATTCTTTGGCTAAGTGGGGGAATGCGCAGAAGACGAAATTTGGGTCTCGTTGGTAGAAAGGTAGATGCGCAAACGTCCCCCCACTACGCCGCAGAATTTCAAGATGTTTGCCGGCTACTGTATAAAAGTTGTCGCGCAGATCTACGCTCCTGCATCCAACCGGTTAATGTAAAAAAATAAGTATTCATTGGATAGTTTCAAAGATATAAGCCAAAATATATCAAAGTTAAAACATCACACGCTTGACATCAGCCTTGCAACATATATACAAAATTAGAAGCATTGGCTGGTTGTGTGCGTCTTCGCTGCGATGGTACTTGCTGGACATTGATTTGTTTATAAACGATAATTTTTTTTCCACCGCGCGCGCTCATTGGTAAAATGAAATTGCGCGCGCTTCTCTGGCGTCTTATTTTCTGTTATGCATTTCCGTCCTTTTTCACGAAATCACTGCCACAGATTGCAGGAAAGCAAGAGGAAAGATGTTACACATCAAAAAAGTGTTTATGGTAGAGCATCAAGAACCTGAAGAAGGCAAAAGAAAAAATTGCGCAATCTATGGTCAACGCATGGTCTGAATAATTAAGAGAGATTGCACATTTAAAGATTTTTGAAGCATGTTTAAATGACAGTCGCCAGTGTGGTTTATATAAATTATTTTTGAACAGTTGTAATGTCGTATTTATTCTGTTATTATTTATCAAAATAAATAATTATTAATTAGGGTGTCCATAAAATAAAATAAAACCCTTCACAGGGTGCATGTTACGATTCAGGTTGAAGGCAATGCTTTTTTCCTTTGTTATGCGCTGAATGCTCTCTGTAGAGTAATCGTGGTTGCTGCTATTGAGGACACTTCAGCCGAAATCATTCGGCGCCATCTTCTAAAATCTGTCACTTTCCTTCCTGACGGCTGATGCGCAAAGATAACTTGACGAAATACAAATGGCGCGAAAAACCTGCTTAAAGAGATGCCAAATATTGCAAATATGTACGTGAAAACGCTAACAAGCCAAATAAATAAGATGTTGCAAGAGCGTTGCAAGAAGAAGTTACGTTTGTTAAGAGCGTAGTCAATGTTCTTGTCAAAGCCACAATTTTAAATAGGAAGTAGTCGAGAATTGTTCGTAAGGACAGACTCAAAGGAGCATGAGAGCAATGCGTAAATATTTTTAATTATTTTGGTTTTACGTAAACTATTGTAGAGCTTTTTTTATTTTCGATTTGGTACGTATTGTAAATTTAAATTCAATTTTCCAGGAACAAGCGCTATATATGTTGTCAAATAAATCAAGAAGAGATTCCTAATAAGTGACGTACAAATAAAATATTCAATTAAATTCTCTGTATTTTTTAGACGCGTGCATTTAGTTCATAGAGGTATGAGTTGTACTTGAGCAAGTATTTTGAAATTTGGGATTTAATATTTATCCCGAAAAATATGTATTATGACAAATAATCACCGGGACAGAAATATTACGAGTTACATAATTAGGTACTTCGTAAAGTGATGATTGCACGCTGCTGTTATTTTAACACTTGAATTAAACATTTTCGATTCAGAATTACAATTTCAAGAAGACAAGTATAAATCATAAAATATTCTTTATGAAATCTCTTACAACACGTGTAGTATGCTTATAAAACAAACAGGAAATTTTACATCATAAATCAATCTGGCAATCAGTTAACAGAAGAATTGACAAGATTCGGCTGCTACTTTCACCTCTCTGGTCCTAACTAAATTATTTTAATTATTTTTCTATTGATTTTCTATTTCTATTAATTAATTTTCTTTTGTTACTTATTGTAATGATATAATTTTATACCCATGCATCCTATACTTCGATTATTTTATACTTAGTTTTATAGTAGGTACGTATCTAAGTATTAACGATTAGAGTCAAAGTTTAGCTTAGCATAAAGAAATATAACGGCTTTACCGTTCGATGCTCGGCTAAAAGCCAATCGTGTATTTACGAGGTGCGGTGAAGTTCTAAATAATATTTTTATACTTAAAAACAAAATGTTAGTATTTTTATATTTATTTTGCATTGAATACAATTGATAAAAACAGACAGAAAACAGTTTGACGCGTTAAGCGGTGCATGAAAATGTTTTCGATGTCTCACCTAGAGGTCGTACTTAAATAATAAATTAAAGTGGTTTATGTCTTGGTTAAACCATTATTAATGTTATGTTTCGGTCTTGTGCCAGCTCTCTCTGGTTCTAAATCTCTAAGGCAGATATTATGTCTTTGAGAACATTATCGCTTCATCTTAATTTTAGCCTTCCTAAGCTTTTTCTGCCTATTGGTCTTGAACCTAAGCTCTTTCTCCCTATTGGTAATGATCTCAGCAGGGAGTTCAGTGCTGGTTTGTTCATTCATGTTCTCCACCGAAGACACCGAAGTTTTCCCAAAGCTTGATTAAAATATACAGTAAAAATATTTAAAAAAAACTGGCAGTCAGGCATTTTAATCTACCCCCCCAAAGGGAATACGATTTATAGTCAGGCACCATGAATGCCGATGAAAAAGTCAAACATATTAAAGAATTAATAATAAAATAAATGTTACACCTGTTGCCTAATACATTTTTTCTTTCACGCATTGCGTAAATAATTAACTTATTATTTTATTGCAGTGTGTTTTTTTCCTGTTTTTCTTCATATTATGAAAAAAATTGTGATTATTTTCTATATGTTGTTTTTTTAGTCGGCGTAATCACAAATAATATATAGTATACAGATTACTTTAATTTAAACTAAATTGAACTTTGGGTGTACGCACGTTGAGTTAAATTTAATACGAGTATAGTTTCGAGAGGAGCTATCCCTCTCATCATCAATCAGATGTAATTTATAACTAACCTAAATACAGAAAATATGAAAATATTTGAGTAGAGTAATGGGTCGCGGAGCAGTGGGGGTAATTTTTTTTTGTGTGGTCTTCAAGGAGAAGATGTTGAGAAGAGGAGACTTTTACAAGAATGTGATGTTGTTTATCATTGTCATGTCGCACCACAAAGTAATTGCCATATCTATTAATCGAATACAGATTATTTTTAAGTTCGGTAAAAATAATTTAATATTGAGCGGATGAATAAATTATGACAGTTATATAAGATGATTGACTACGCCGAGACAAAAATGTGCATAGTCATGAATTTTATTCAAGATGATGTGGACTCGACAACTGAAGATGTAAATCAACAGCCGTTAACTTTCACCAGCGCCTCTCATAACTAACCGTAAAGCACTGGGTATGCTGTTTAGTAATACCGTTTCTTTAATTCACATCAGTCCAACATTGACCTTGTAGTTTTGCAGATATTTTAATGTTATCATTATTATTAAGTGCTACGGGCCACGCAGACCAAAGAATGATTCGAAAATTCTTGTCTTGAGTCAAATTTCTCTTGTCTATAATCTGCATAAATATATATATATCTTCGCCTATCTAAACTGTATCCGCCTATCTCATTTTTAGGCGGCCCAGTAGTCGAAATTCTTAAAGAGTTCTAGAGTTCTTATATGTCAAGGTGGCGAATCTCATTTTCTTCGATTTTATAACTGTACTGTACAAGTATGGTAATGGGTTAATCGAATATCTCACAGAGCTCTGAGTTGATGAGAATAATTGACCAAAATATTCTGCGGAGAATTTTGTTTAGATCTACATTCATGAATATGTTTTTTTTTCTCTGTGAAGTCTTCTTCTTTTTCTCCGTGAAGGTTTTGCATCCATGTAAAACCACTGGCTTCACAGTTTGATTACTGACTTTGAATTTGGTTTGTCCTATAGACCACCAAAATATATACATATGAACTAACGTTAATTTCTCGGTACACGAGCTGGTAGAGCGGTTGGTTTCAATACGTTTGGCTTATTTTAAAAAATCACTACGAGTTTGCAAATTTTGAAATAATTATGTAAAGGTCATAATACTAAATATCCTTAAAATGCATAATGTCTTAGTAAATAAGTCGCACTTTATTACAAGAAGACGTTTTTACTTAAGAGACTCGGTTAGGAACGATTTAAAAAAAAACAACATCTATTGTAAAAAATAAGTTTCGTTTGCTAGGCGATATAATTATGCAAGAATAAATACTTTAACTACAGTATTAATGTGTCTTAAACATAAGCAAGGGGAACATTCTTCCGCTGTGACCCAACCTCCTTTCCTAAAGAACGGGTTTAGTTCATCTCTGTAAATTTTTACGGTCTGTCCGGATATTTATTTGGACCAGAAAAGGCAGTTCTCGCTCTTAATCCACTTGATGAGTTCCAAATAATGGACTTTTTTCGGACATGTTGGTTTCTGTATATTTTAAATAAGGAGTATTTTAAAATAAATATTTTCCCATCTGAATTTACCTCAGCAAGCCGTCAGGAATGATGCAAATGGCGCCAAACTGTTTTGGCAGTGGTGTCATCATTATCAGTGACCACGACTGCTCTGCCAACGAAGATTTGATTTAGAAATTATTTTCTGGCGTTGACATACTGACATCCTCAGATATTAAATGTATTAGATTTTATTTCTCTATTTCTTCTTCTTCTTCTTCTATTTCTGGAAGCTGAAATTTTCTTAAGTATTTTTTATTTGATTTAGAATTTATTTTATGGTGATGACAAGCCAACGTCCTCAGATAGATATTGAATGTGTTAGATTTTATGTCTCTATTTCTTTTTGTATTTCTATACGTTGAAATTTTATTAGGTATTTTTCTTCAGATATATGTATATATATATTTTTTTTAATTTCTTCTTCTTCTATTTAGAAAAGACGAAATTTTTAAAAGTATTTTAATACACGCTTAATAAAATTCCAGTGTATTTATTTCGTGTAACTTTTTCAATAATATGATACTCAAAATTTTAAAATCATTTTATTTTGAAATATTATGGATCAATTTTAATCTACAATTGATTCAACCACCGATTGTCTTCGGTTGTCATCCGCTAGGCCCCATTGGCGGTCCACCGTTTTGACCACCACGTTGGTCGCCTGTATTTTAGACTTTGACGGCAGACGTGACATTTTTACAGCGCAAAAAATTTTTGATATTTTTTTGTTTTTATTATTTGTTTAGTATCGTTCATAATTTTAGTATACGCCAAACTGCACAGCAGTTTTAGAGCGTCATTTGCTTCCCTCGAGTTGCTTACGGTTTGCTTTCTTCGAAAATCACTAGACATTTATTGAATATTGGATATTGTCAGATAATAAAATGAAATAAAGAAAGAAATCCACATATAAAATTGAAAATAAAGAAAATTAGTTTATATAAATAATATATAAATTATTTTATTATTACTGTCACTATCGATTTGTAAAAAATTTGAGCTTTTCTCTATCGTGACGTAATTTCATTATTGAACTTGTGTACCGTATTACGACTGCTAACTGTTGTGTATAAAAATATATAATAAAAATAAGCAAATTAATTTCGTTTAAATAAATACGTCGACATAGAATGGTTAAATATAAAATGAATTTTTATACAAAAATTAACCAAGTATTAATTAAATAAGAGTATTTTTAAAAGGTGGCAAAATCTGTAGTATCGGCTCTAAGGTATTAGAACGGTTTTAATAATTGTCCAGTTGCTCAGCGAAATGTTGAACACGATGTCCCTTCTATCAGAAATGATGGACTAATGAAATGATATTTTTACTCCAAAATATTATTCGTCTCCAGTAAGACCACACGTCGTTTAAGTAATTCTCGGAAGTGTTTTGAAACTTTTATAAAATTTCACCATCTATTTTGAGAGTACTCTGACTTTTAATAGGTAAGCATTTAAATTCTTCTTATAATTTGTTATCGTTGGCTCTAAAAATATGTTTTGAGCATGTGCGCCTAGATCTATTATTATGCTCAATTAAATTCCCATTTTTTTGGAACATTTTAATACTTGAGAAAGAAAGAAGAAAGAACTTGTTGTTAGTGCTTTTAATTTCGTATTAACACAATAACGCGTGAAGAAATAGACTATCAAAGGGACTATCAAATTTGGCTGAATGGACCAATGATTTTTTAAATGTGAAAGAATTAATTAATAAAGCATAAACGATATAACGCCACATTATTTTGTCCCATTTATTTTCACACATTTTCTCATCAACACATACACATGATTATAAAACACGGGTACTTATACATATAAGAGCGAAATGTACATAAGTAAAATGTCATGAATACGAATTTATCTTGCGATAGTTTGTCATGGTATGATTGCTACGTTTCGTTTTATATATGACTAGCTCTAAGCCGTTAAAAATGACGGATAATTGGTTCGTATCTTTGCTAAGCCCTAGTATTATATATTTATAGCATCTTTTTGGCTATGCACGGAGAGGCGGCGCTAGCTACATGCGTTAGACGGCCGGTTCTGGTTTGCTGCCCCGGGGTTCAAGCCCGATCTCCGTTTGTTGTTTAGCCGTGAATTCGAATGAAATTACGGACGTTACATGAAGTTACGGACGGATAGATAGACGAACGGAAGGACAGGCGGGCGGACAAACGGACGGATAGAAATTATTATATTTGTTAAATTATGATTTAAGTTATTATAATATGTAATGTGTGAGGTGTAATTTCTAAAATGCTGTCAATAACTAGGTATGTAATTATATCAAATTATATTGTATACAGTGTAGTATATAGTATTGTCGCTTATTGACGTTACAATATTTTATTATGTCACAAATTAATTACAAAATTAAATATAATGTATGTACTACACCAGTGGTGGCGATCCCAGGGCACGCGTGCCATTTATCTGGCGCGTGAACGATTTAGACATTCCTTATTTTCCGAAATCAATTTCATAAAATGTAGTTCAAGACATAGATTGACCGATGAATCCACTTGAGCGTGAATATTAGTAAAAATGTGCCTAAAACCTGATATAAAGTATTTGGTATCGAATGTACAGCAGTAAAAATCTTATTAATAAATAACTGATATGGATTTTTATTGGTGATGAGTTCATTTTTAATAAAATTTTGGCAAATTCTTTTTGTTTTTTTCATTAAAAACTGCTGGGAAGGGTGAATGAACCCATTCATTTAATGGAAAAGTGCTGTTAAAGGGTGGCACGGTCCTCACCTCATGTTTCAAAGTAAAAAATATTTATACCGTAAATCCTGATTGTGGTTATTTAAATAAAAAACTTCGGTTTTTATTTAAGTAAACGGTGGTTATTTAAGTAAAAAAAAATAGCACGTCTACAGACGATAAATCTTCTTCTTCTTTCTCAGCCTTCAGCTATCTTCCATACATTTCCATCATTCCTTGTTATTTGCTAGTTGTAGCCATTCCTTTCCCCCAAAGCGGCTATATCGTCGGCCCATCTCTTTTGAGGTCTTCCGAATCCTCTTTTATTTTCCCAAGGTCTCCATTTCAAAATTCTGGGAGTATCTTCGCTAAATGATCCATGATATTTACGACTCTACGAGTATTTCTGCGCCTAATTTCATTATTTATAATTCTATCTCTTAGGCTTACGCCAAGCACGGATCTCTCCATGGATCGTTGTGTTCGTTTGAGCTTTTCTACTCTTTTCTTTGTAAAAGTCGTCGTCTCCACTCCATACGTCATCACTGGCAGTATGCACAGTTCAAATGCTTTTCTTTTTAGCCAATTAGGATCTCTTTGCTGTCAATAATATGTTTGAGTTTTCCAAAAGCAGCCCAGCTCATTCCTGTTCTTTGCAATTCTTCTGTTTGGTTTTCTTATCGTCGATAAAAATATTTAAGAATTTTTGGCACACGCACGTAAAAAGATTCGCCACCACTGTACTATACTATTTTTATTATTATGTAAAATATAATTTAGTATAGTATGGGCGCTGTTGCGATATTTTTTGTATAATATGGTATGGTTACTGTTGCGATATATTGCGAGTTTATAGTTAAAAATATTTAATTGAGTAAAAAAATATCGCCTTATATATAGGATAATCTATGTCGCTTTTCACGTATGACAAAATTTTGAGATTTAGTACGATATACATTCGATGACGTAATATGTGTATATATGGAAGTAATGGTATTTCAAACGATTACACAATCACAAATTCTAAGGAAATAAAACTAGCGGTACATAATGGAGTTTTATTGCTAACTCTAATATAAGGAAGTGAATCCTGAGATTGGCAAAAAAGAACGAAACGAAGTACACTGAATGCGGTCGCTTTGACGTATGTGTGGAAAATGTTTATAAGATAGAGTGGGAAATAAACGAATAAGAAGTTAATGTAATCGTAATCGTAAGCGTAATCGATAGAATAAGGAAAGTATCGCTGAGACGGTATGGCCATGTGGAACGGATGAGCGAGGAAAGGATGGTTAAGTGAATGTTGAAGGCAGCAGAAACAGAGGATATCCGAGGAAGACCTATCAAGAAGAGATAAATCAAATGTTGGAGGATTGCCTAGTAGATGAGGTAAAAGTGGTGTACCAGGACAGAAGAGTGTGGCGTTCTATCCTCTCTGCATACCCTTCTGAGAAACGGCGTAATGATTAATTAGTACACAATAATTATTATTTGAGATTTGTTATTAGCGATGGTTAAACCGATTGAAATAACGGTTTAACCATCACCAATACGGTAGGTAGGTAGTTTAATGGTCAGTTTTTTGTTTTGTTATTTATGTAATGTACATGGCGAGAGGCACTTGGAATATTTTTTCGGTGTGCTGCAAACATATTATGCAGGGTTATTTGAAAAAGATTAATTACGTCGCAAGACTACATTCCTGCTTTAATTACGAGTCGAAAATAATATCATATTAATATCAATAGTTATGCAGATATGCGACATCTAAGTTTGCATTTTTTTTTCTATATTTCTGACCTATTTTTAGCAAAACGTTGGACTAGTATTATAGTAACTTATATCGAATATGAAAAATTAATTTTCTTTAATACAAGTCAAATAAAATTATAAAAAATTTCCAATTTGTGCTGGGTTTCTATAATTTTATTTAACTCGTATTGAAACGAATGAATTTTTGTGAAGTAATCGATATAAGTAACTGTAGTGATAGATGAACGTCTTGTAAAAAAATATGTCTGAAATATTGGAAAGAAAGTGCAAACTTTGATATTGCAAAACTCCATAACTTTTGATATTAGATCATGACCACCTCCGCATGTTCATTTAGGGAATGAACATGCGGAGGTGGTCGACATTTTTGCTGATAGTATAACTGTGTATAGCACGAAATTGAAACAATTCTCTACGTCTCAACTAAATGGTAATGGATAAATAAATTTTTCTTTTTCTTCTTCCTGTTTAAACTTCTTTATAATTGCAATCTAAATTTACACAAATCTATTATATGTACATGAATCTTTTTAACTGTATATATGTCTAATGTGATTTTTTCTTATTTTATATTTTATAAAAGCCCATAAGGGCGTCAAATAAATAAATAAATAATCAAGGCAGGAATATAGTCCTGCGAGATTATCAATATTTTCCAAATAACCGTGATTATGCGAATCATATTCATCTCAGTAGAACACGATTATGAAATGATTCTTCTCATCAACTTTTTCTTTCTGATTTTTGGTGAAGGTGAAGAATACCTGTTTTGGCCTTTACGCTATATATATTTATTCATTAAAAATAGTGCTGCAAAATTAATTTATGGAAGTTATTGTGCGTTCGTACTGACAAAAATGCAGTATCGTACCGGTAGACGCTTAAAATCAATGCAATGCAATGCAATAAAAACAACAAATTGAACAATAATTATGAAGTGTCATAATTATTTTATAGGCTAATGAAGTGTCATTCTAAAGGCAACACTGAGGCCCGAATACAGAGTTAATACTTAAATTATTTAAACGTGAGGGTGCCTACGCTTTAAAAGCGTAATTTGCACTGCAAATCAAACTTTAACCTTTCAACCATTAAGGTACAGATATACACGCTTATTACTAGCATGCTCATAAATAAACATGCTCAAAGCTAACAATCAAACACACATGCGTATTAGTGGCATGCTCTTGTCATAGAATAAAGAGGGACTCTAGTTCAAAGTTGAAACTTTGCAAACTGAAATAGAAAATTCAAGTGAACCAATAAATCAAAACAGTTCCTGGGTTTAATCAAACACACATGCTTATTACTGGCATGCTCTTGTTCAAAATGGAAACTGCAAACTGAAATAGAAAATTCAAGTGAACCAATAAATCAAAATATTTTTGATTTTAGTTTTTATAATTTTTATTGTAAGATTTGAATTATTCATGTCTTTTAATAATGTTTCATAATCATTATTTCTTGCTATATTATTTTTACATAGCGTTGACCGAGTATTCCACAGACATTCGTGATTCCTATAATAAGTCACGAAAAGTAATATTTTATCATCTCCCCAACGCGTTTCATGTGTCGCGGACTGAGAAGATCGTATTGATAATCGATACTAGCCGCGAATGACATAAGCATGCTCATAATACCCGTTCTCGTGGTGAATGACATTAGCATGCTTTTTACTAGCAATGTGCGTACACACATGCCACTTATAAGCAAGGGCTAAAGAAGGTCAATACTGCGCATGCTCACTTGCCACTAATAAGCATGTGTAGAATGCAACCGCTATAAATTGGCGTGCGAGGGAGGGCGTCCCTGTCGCGTAACAGAAGTTGCCAGGGTGTAAATTTAATACACAATACATAATGTACAGAATGTCCGGTGACCGGTGTCGTAGCCTTTAACAGAAATTTGGTCGGGCAGCACTAAAGAAACCAAGCCGTAATGGCGGCCGTTCTATCTGTCAAACTGTCAGACGGTAATATCGGTCCATTATTTGCTTTTTAGCTTTGCAAAATTTTAATACTCCATTGGCAATTGTTCTTACACCATCCCGGACTGTTTAGGATGTTTTGGATATAATAATTCAGTGTATATTGGTAATCAAGATGTCACAACTCCCGAGCAAATACAAAATTGTACTGAATAACAGGGCGAGGGGTTACCGCCGGGCGCGGGCGGGGCGGGTTTTAGTTCCAAAGTCGCCGCACGCCAAGTTATTTTGGTCAAGCAATATCGGTACCTTTAAGTATCGACTCTTTACTCGGGTCTGAACCTAACACAACGCAACCCAAATTGACTCATATTTGTTGTTTTAATTTGCGGTGTCTGTCGGGTGTCCATTACCGCGAGTCCGACCCTTTTCCTTTCTCTCGGCCTCGCGAGATGGCGGGGCCGTTGCCGCCACTTGCGGAGCTCGCGACGGACTTTCTCTTCTCTGCGAGCCGAGACGGCCCGGGCCCCGGGCAAGCGGGGACAGGTGGGCGGGGCGCCGTCAGCTGGAGCAGAGATCACGCTCGTAGCTAACGGACGTGACGTGCTAATCGTCATGACGCTTAATGGAAAGCTGCGGCGTTTAAAAAACGTATTAAACAGTGCATTGAGATGAACAAGCCCCCTCTTTAGGTGAGGGGATGGGGTCACAGCGGAAGAATGTCCCCCTCACGTATATTTAAGACACATTTATAGTGAAATAAAAGTATTATCACGAGATGGTAGAAGCGGAAGCAGTTGCACGTAATCGAGGATTGTACAGCACTCTATATGTTTCACAATAAATTGGAAATCACTAGAAATGTGGAGAAGTCAGTCGATCATTCTCGAAGTCTCTGTGAATCTATGCAATGTCTAAAGTATATGTAGAGTTATTTGGAAAACATTAATAACCTCGCAGGACTATATTCCTGCCTTGATTATAAGTCGTAAATGTTCAAGCAGCCATGACCTTAATATCAATAGTTATGGAATTATGCAATATCAAAGTTTGCATTCTTTTCTCAATACTTATTTTTACAAAAAGTTGAACTTTATTATGAACGTTGAACTTAACGTTGAACTATTATTAAAGTAACTCATATCGATTATGAAAAATTCATTCGTTTCAATAAAAGTTAAATAAAATAATAAAAACCCTACAGAAATTCCAATTGGAATGTTTTCTAATTGGAATTGGAAAGTTTTTATTATTTTATTTGACTTGTATTAAAGGAAATCAAGTTTTCATGTTCGATATAATTTAGTGTAATGACAGTCCAACGTTTTACAAAACATAAGTCAGAAATATTGAAAAAAAAAAGCAAAATTAGATGTTGCACATCTCTACATAAATTTTGATATTAGGTCACAGTAGCTTGAACATTTTCGACTCATAATAAAAGCAGGAACGTAGTCCTGCAAGGTTATTAATGTTTTCCAAATAACCCACTATATTTTGGCGGTCTGTGAATCGCAATGAGAACGTAGCGAGCGAGTGTTTTGATTGCGTGCCGCTTGGAAAAATAATTTCTCTCCCATCACAATCTCATGCTCGAAAGGGAAAATGTCAATAAACTCATATATGTGTGCGTTGGTGAAAGAAATCAATGTACTCTTACGTAAGAACATGAAATATATGCCTATAAAATTAATAAATCCAATCAATCAATATCTTCGTGTTTGCATGAAAATAAAAAATGTAGTGTTATAGGCAACAGGTAAATACTTTTCCTTTTCGCGTTTAGTATTTTTACACGTTTTTTACATAATACTAGTTTTTTACGTATTTTTTAGTACAGATGTACGTAGTAGATTTTACGTAGCAGACAGCACTTTTTTCTAATGAGAGAAAATGGTCTGCCAAACACCTATGAAGGATAAAATGAGAGACAAATGCATTGATTGTTTATCGGAATACATAAAAGTAAAAATATATAAAAATATGAGTTACAGATTTGCACTAGAAAATGCCGTACTTAGGTAGTTAGTGTGTGGTATCGCCGCTCTGTTTTGCTTTTCGTGGCTTCGCTTCTGTCAAAATAAGAACTCACTTGCCGCGTACGACCCGCGCGTTTATACGGGTTATTTGCAAAACATTAATAATCAAATTTTGCATTTTTTTCCAATATTTCTCAGCTATTTTTTGTAAAACGTTGGACTATCATTACAGAAACTTATATCGATTACGAAAAATTCATTCGATTCAATACAAGTTAAATAAAATGATAAAAACTGTGCAAAAATTCCAATTGGAATTCGAAGGTTTTTATTATTTTATTTGACTTGTTTTAAAGGGAATGAATTTTTCATATTCGATATAAGTTTGAAATGATAGTTTAACTTTTTGTAAAAAATAAGTCAGAAATATTGAAAAAAAATGCAAACTAAGATATCACATTTTTTTAATAGAGATGCGAACACAGAATACGTGTCACATCAATATTCTTACTATTATTAAAGTAAGCTAAACGCTTGTGCTATGAAAATAGGACTAACTTGCTGGTCTGAAATGAGATTCAAACCCGCGACCTTTGGATCACGAGGCGATTGTCCTAAGACGTCGCAGAAAATCCCGAAGTTGTACTTAATTAGTACATATTGCACACTGGTGACCTCTATCGTAGAAAAAGTGGAACACTCTGGAACAAATTGCATATAATTTACGACCTCGGAAGAAATAATCAGTTCGGCATACACCTCCGCCGTAATAACCTCCTGATGAAGTTGAATAAGACTTCAACGAAACGTCAAGTTTGCTTCTCTGTAAAATATACGGTTCATATAAAATATCCATTTGATTTAAGACTTAAGTAGGTATCTAATGAGTCTTTGGTAATCATTTTCACACTTTATTAGGTAATCCGTGCACTAGTTACGTCAAAATCCAATTATTTTTCACTTGTTTACTAAAACACTGTTTATCAAAACAATCGCACGTGTAGAAAGATGATGCAATAGAAAAATAGGATTGATAACTATTCTTCCGTGCAAAAGAAAGGGATAGCAATCTACCAAAATGGCGAACATGCCATTAATCGAGTATAGTTTCCCTGTATAGTCCTAGACTTGTACTGGAAGTTTCGGTAATATAGTCGCTTTTTCTACCGATTTCTAGTTTATTCCAAAATCTTGTAGATTTTTCGGAAAACTTCCATTTTGTATAGTTTTTACCGATTTTAGAATCACGTGGCACTGTGTAAAAATATTATTAATTTACGTTCGAAATTTAAATAGCGGAATTTAAAACATTCTTCTGTGTACTTTTTCCGATTGTATTGAGTATATTTGGAAGCAGACCTTTGATTATCTAAAGAAAATATTTGTGCCTATATCTGTTTAGTTTCACACAAATTATGGGTTTAGAAAAAAAACTTTATCTAATAGCCGAAAATAGAGGCGATGTTTTTGAAAATGAGTAGTTATTAGGCAACAATCGCAGTTTTACAATTGATAACTGCTCTTGAATATACTTATGTACCTATGTATTGTTTAACGAAAGCATATCAATTTTAAAATCTCCGCTCTGGCTATAAAATCAGTAAACGAAAATCTTACATGTAAATATATAAATTTTTCTGTCACATATGGTGTATATAACAATATTTTTTGCGAACCGCAAATTACGGAAAAATCTGCGTACCTACGTAGTTTTAATAAAATGAAGAGGTTAATTCGAAATTATGAATCGCTGACGTGGAAACCTATGAATATTTAATATGAGTGTGACTTTAGCCATATTGAAGTATGTATGTAATACCTCGAGTGAAATATATTCTACGATGTGGAAAATGTGTGGAAAATCAATTTGAATAATAAATTAGTCTTCTCGCATGAAATCGATAATGATTTCGCGAACAATTGTTGAAAACTAGCTGTGTTTCATTTTACGAGAGGGATAATGCGTTCAATATTAATTTAATTAAGTACACGTAGCATGAAATAATAATTACATATTACTATTATCATCTGGCTGATGTATCCGGATCTGGTGTTGTCTTCTTCTTGTTCTTCTTCAGCCTTCATTTCTCCATTGCTGGATACAGGCCTCTTCCATACCCTTCCATCCTCCCTTGTTTGCTGATTGCAGCTATTTCTTCCCCCCCACAGCAGCAGTATCGTCGGTCCATCTCTTTTGAGGTCTTTCAGTGCGTCTTTTATTCTCCCAAGGTTCCATTTCAGAACTCTGGGAGTCCATCTTGCAGTATCCTGCCATTTTAGTTTTGCTACACGATCCATGATATCCACTACTCTAGTTCTGTGCCTAATTTTATGATTTCTTATTCTATCTCTTTGGCTTACGCCAAACATGGATCTTTCCATGGATCGTTGCGTGCATTTGAGCTTTTCTACACTTTTCTTTGTACCTAAGGGCCATCGTCTCCTCTCCATACGTCAATACCTGTATGCACGATTCAAAGGCTTTTCTTTTTAAGTTGATTGGGATCTCTTTGTTATCGAAAATGTGTTTGAGTTTGCCAAAAGTAGCCCAGCTCATTCCAATTCGTCTTGGCAATTTTGTTGTTTGGTTTTTGTTGTCCATTTTTATCTCACCTACTCGTTTGGCAAGCGTAGTGTTTTAATGCAGAACCCCCTCCGGTGTTGTACGGGTAGAAAATGTTAATTTTAAGATTAAGAATAAGACGCTTCAATTAACAACTGAAAATACTTGTGTTGGAGAGAAGACAGTTCATAAATCTTAAGTTATTAAAAAATCGAAGTTGTCACCTATTATTGAAAGTTGTTATGTGTTTTTATTGTGTATAGTTCTTCTATATTATAATTATTAAGGGTTACTCCACCCTGGAAAATAAAATATAAGTAGGTAGAAATTGGATGATTTTTACTCCCTTTCTTTTAACTCGTGGCTTCTGATTGCTGCTTGTCTGACGAAAAAAATTTGGATCGATTTTTAACCCTTTTCCCGTGATCCAATCGAGCTGAAACTTCGTAAGTAGACTCATGGCGACGATCAAGAATTTCAAAATTTCGTTAAAAAAAATTAATAATTATAGTATAATTTTGGATTTTTCAAATTTTTAATGGTTTTTTCATACAACTCAGTAAGTTGTATGAAAATACTCCGACGCATCTGGTAGACACGAAATCCGAAAATGAGAAAGGGAGTATTGTAAAAACTTGGTTTTTATGGGTTGGTTTTTTACCTGGATGTGATTGATTATTTTGATTTTTTATTGGGGCTTATTAATTAACTATCGAATTATTGTTTTATTGGAAAATTTTGAAAAAAATATAAGACGATCACGCTACGACTATTTCCGTAGAACTCCTCCGTGACTGACACGCAACTTTCCCCGATGCACGTTTGTTCGAGACGGAAAAGAAAATCATGTACTTATAAAATACAGTATGAAATATCTATAATATAGAATACGGATTTTTTTCCGATAACCTTTTTTTTAACCTTTTAAAAAATAAATTTAATCAATTTTACAAAAAAATATTTTGTCAGGTCGGATATGCTACATATAAGTTTTTTTTTAATAAGTACCTGATCTTTCCTATTCTGTATCGAACAAACGTGCACCGTGGAAGATTGCATGTCATTCACGGAGGAGTTCTACGGAAATAGACATAAAGCGGCCATTACATGTTTTTTTTAAATTTGAATAAAATAATTTTAATTTGTACCTTAATAAGTTCCAATTAAAAAAATAAAATTATTACTTATCTCCTTGTAAAAAAATACCCAAATTCTACCTATATTTCATTCTCCCAGGGTGGTGTAACCCCTTAACATTTCACGCTTCTACAAACTTCTTCTAGAACAATCTATCTTCATTAACCTCACTACGCATTCGTTTATAGATTTCACTCTCCACAAAACCATCATGCTGCAATGTTTTTTTTAAATGGGGAACAACGTTCAGATGAAGGGTACAACATCCTTCAAAATCCCTACATTTCATTCTTTCTTCTCTCTTTCCTGTTCAAAAATATATCTGTTCTGATAGGCGAAAATCATCTGCAATAATAATAAATGAAAACCCTGAAAATTTTCCAATTGGAATGTTGTCTAATTGGAATTCGAAGGTTTTTATTATTTTATTTGACTTATATTAAAGGGAATAAATTTTTCATATTCGATATAAGTTACTGTAATGATAGTCTAACGTTTTACAAAAAATAAGTCAGAAATATTGAAAAAAAATGCAAACTTTGATGTCGCATATTTCCATAACTATTGATATTAGGTCATAATAGCTCCACCATTTTCGACTCATAATCAAGGCAGGAATATAGTCCTGCGAGGTTATTAATGTTTTCCAAATAACCCTGTATAAATCGTCTTCGAAATATATTGAAATTATTAGCCGTTTTAGCTATACCTATATAAAATATTTATTTATTTAGGAAATATTGTTTAAAATACTTCTTTTATAGTGCAGTTATTTTTGTGGATTGAAACTACTCAAAATAGTTCATTATAGACAATTAAATATTTTTTTTAAATGTATATACCCTTATAGGTATATGCGTATATATATATTTTTAATATATGTATATAGTCGGTCACGGCATAACATGAGTTTATACCCAATGCACGCTACTGATAAACTGGATAATACTGATAAATGGACTTACATCTGAGCCATCTTTAAATTGATTCAGATAGTTTGTCTGTTATTTGATTGTATGTCTATTCTGATGTATGCACCCTAATTGCTACTTCATTATATCAAAAAGGAAAATGATTGTAGATTTTTAGTGTGTTGGCTTCTTGCTTCGATTATATCCAGAAGTGTTTCTTCAAAAAAAAATCAATGGGAAGGTACTTAGAAGACATCGCAGATTAAAAAAAGTATTGGTTGGATATTTCCGTT
>JADDOH010009544.1:0-110271 GCA_016648135.1 Agrypnia vestita | reverse complement strand
TCGTTGTTTTATAATATGAGCACAAAAGTTATCCCAAATCCTCAAATAATAATAATTTAAAATAACCATCCGTAACTTCTTATCCAAGGGCCGATCTCATTCCGTTTTTAAAATATGTGTAATAGCTGAGCTCATTTCGTTTTCAAAATTGTTATTAAATTAAATTAAATAATTTGTTTCAAGCTTTTTTTAAATATACTCTGAATAAGATTTTTCAAGTATTTAGTTTTTTTTAATATTTCAGTTTATTAAAAATTAAAACCATTGCTATATCGTGTAAGTCATTGGTATTAATAACTTATCAAAATATATTATTCCTTGTGAACAATGTCCGTCACGAACGCTACCAGATGGCTCAAATAAGATTGATGTTTTATATCATTGTCTATCACTAACGTTATCAAGACGCTACGCTACCGCAGATAGCGATATTGTCACAACCATAACTGTGGGCCGAAATGTATATATAATAATTAAGTACGTCATTTTTGACGGGTTACAGCTAGTTTACATATAATGAAGTATGTTTGTTCAAAATGTTACGCTCCTCCAGTTAATTGTGCATACCGCTAACGAGTTTTTACGGATTGGTTTTACCTACAATAACGGGTGAATTGGTTTTAAATCATTTGCATTCTCAACCATTAAAAGTAATAAATTATTATTTTTTATTTAATTTATTTAATATAACAATATTAAGGTATGATCATTAAGGCTATTTGACACTTATTGCCAAGTTTCGTCTCACTTATTTCTTAGTTTAAATCGTTAGTTCTCAAAATACTTATTTTGTTTATTTCTTCAATGGCTGCAAAACAACTCGGTGGTAACATTATTAATAAATTTATGAAGAAAAATTCTTTGTTTAAACCACTATTTTGATATATTATCAAAATGTTTTGGGGCCAATTTTAATATTGAACTGAATAAATTTGAGACGGTTTATGGAAAAGAAAAAAAATTCTTTTATACGATAAAATTACATAAAATTATATGATGAAATATCAAAAAACATTCAAACAAAAGGTGAGTCATGTGCGATAAAGTAAAATGAATTTTTTTCAGCTCAAATGACATTCTTTTTTCAAAGATGGGAGTGCAGTGTTCTGCCAAAATATTGTCCAAACTCTAAGTTTCACATCGTGACTTATTCACATAACTATAAAAAGTAATTCAAAATTCATAACTCATCCAAAAATAGTGTATTTAACATATATTCAACTCAAAGAATGACAATTGAATGAATTTGGCGATTTTCTCCCACTACCATACATACACATGCTAGAAAAACACTTCTTTGAACATGTTTCTAAAGCTGTATTAAAAATATAAATGTAAAAAAACCTGGCAGATATTAATTTATTTTTATAACTCAAAAAAGAGAAGTAAATTAAAGATAAATCATGACATTTGTAATAAAAAATAACACGAAATGTAAGCAAACCTTTATTAAGAATGTTGTTTACATATTTCTTAATAAAGTTGATAGTTTTCAAACGCTTAAAACATCAGTACAAGAAAATAATGTTTATAATGGTAATTGGCAAGCCTTATCACTCGGCTACAACCGAGATTCGGAGTCTTGTATTGAATTTCATATTTCCATACTTATATATCAATGAAAAACGCTGAAAGAAAATTGATACTTTGAAAATTTGAAAAATACAATTTTAATTAAATCAAAAATACAATTTTTTCGATATCTTTCACGTTGAAAAATACGTATTAAACAATTTGGTCAAAATAGGTCGTGTTGATTTAGAAAATTTAGACGGTATAATATGCAAATATCAACTGGTTTTCATTTTAACAACAATTAAATTTTTACATTACGTTTACTTACATTATATTATATTTAAGTATACGTAATAATAAAAAATATATATTTTACATTATATTACGCATTCAAATATAACAGTTCACTCTTCCTTCACCGCCATGTAGTTGATTTAAAAATGTATAAAAAGAGGTAGGCAAAGGGAGAATGTGGTAAGCTATGCTTAGACCCTTCTTGGGTACAGCATAAGAATAGAAATCGGATATCGTAAAATCGAAGATTCACCGTCTTTCCGAATTCCTCGTCCCTTCAGCGCGCTGGTGTGAGAATCCTCGCGTCGGTGTGGGAGTCCTTTGTGATGTACCTTCGGAGCTAATACTCGCTGAGCACATTACCCATAGGGATACATTATGCAAGGCTTCTTACCCGAGCCCGATACTACGGAGCAACATTTTCTTTTTCTACCACCCTGTCAAAAGGGGCATTTTCTCTGCTCGATGTTGAATTTGCGAAGAGCATATGTCTCGTCCATTTTTGGAATGTGCGTCTAAACTGCAAAGGCAGTATTGAGTTTATTAAAGGAGCTGCCATGAGGCGTAACCTGTTTGAGGGAGATAACGCGTCGTCGACTGCCCGCCTCGTAGCGTTAAGTGGCGTTCAGATGATTTCAAGATTTCATGCGTTAAAGGTCAATTAAAATGAGATAAACATCTCTCTTCTTCTGTCTTAGTCAATGTACATACTCATTCTCTGAGTCCAATGTTACAAGTTATTTTCAGCGTCAAAACTTTAGTCGTTTTGACAGCGCGAACTGCCTACCTCCAGCCTCCTTGATCTTGAGCCTTGTGCGGAACGGATGGCATGGATGCCAAATATTTCTGGCCGACTCTATTCTTGTGGAATCCTGGCACTATAACAACATTCTAACCAAGCAAGTTGGTTCTTTAAATCTGGTACCTTCCATTTTCCTTTCCAAGGTGTCCTTATGACTAGTGATATGGCCTAAATGTATTCGGATTCGTAGCCGTATAGATGAAATTGCTGCCCGATAGATAATATATAAAATATCTAAGATAGGTACGCAGTGAGTATAATACAAGTTAATTATTTATAAATTAGGTCCATCTAGAACTGGCCGTTCCTCGAATTTGATCTATCCAGCTTGTTGAAATCAGTAGATAATTTTTCGATATCGGCAATTTGGTACTAGTGACCACTAACTTCTTCAGACTTTCTCCAATCTTCTAGTAATGTGCCCAAAACATTCAATAATTATTTTTAAATGTTTTGAGGAGCTTTTCTTCTGTATGGAAACACTACTTCATTGTATAATACAAGGTTTTCATCTAATTGGTGTAGAAACTTCCATCGATTAGGTGATAAAATTATTAAAATAATACTTCGGCTGCTTTCAGCCATTTAAACTAACATACGGTTGGATCAAAATTAAACGTAACATATTCATAATTGTGACGTTTTTTTATAACGCCATATAGGAAGATTCTTAATATTGAGAGAGAGATATTTGCATTCGATGTAGTACTGAAGAAAAAAAATGCATATTCTATACACTACGAGACGTCAAGATGTATGAATATCTCAATTTTCCGGCAAATAAAATTAAAGACAGACTGTCGTCTAAATAAAGATTCTGTCATACTTCAGACGTACTGCTCGAAAATTTATTTAAAGGAAGTACAGAAAGGTGACCAGTAAAATGAGATTCTTCATTAAGATGATTAGACCTAATAAAGGACACCGTAATTCACACAGTGCATTAGTCAACTCCAAGCAGTTCATCGTATCGCCACCCGCAATTTGTGTTAAACGTTAAGGTAGCAGAAATATATTACGGAAGTGTTGACAAGCTATATTTAGAGAGCGTATGTTACGTTATTAATGACGTTTGTAAACTAAGAATTATTTATGAATGCGTGTAAGCCCAGCTTAAGACGTTCACCGTGAAATCCTTGCCCTCAATAATGCATGGAGGCGTGCTACAGACATCTTTAGTGGACCAACATTTCACAGCCAATTACTCCGTTCCGCCTTACGGCGGCCCGACAACGCAGGCCTTAGTTATATTCGGTGTTTACTTTTGCTGTTACCTTATTTTTCCAGCGAAAATATTTGATTCGGAGATTTGCTCGGGTTCGATACTCGCAGCGAGGTCTTCCGGCTAGAGTACGCGAGATTAACACAGCAACTGCTCATTATAATTCACCCACCAGCACAATGTACTGATTTAAAATTTAAAATTAAATCATTTTCGAAACGAATAATACGTGCGAAAACTGGATGAAATGTTCTAGTGAATGTTAAATAAAGTGTTGAAGCGATAATAAAGTGTATATTAACGAGTGATGTATTGCGAAATAGTGTAATTTAGAATAGCTTTAAGTTAAATAGTGTTAAGTAACTTTGTACATTGAGTAACTATTTAATCAATAATTAATAAATCGCTAACTAATTTCTAGAGTTTTAATTCATATTTCTCGCAGCCACGACAGGTGACAATGTTATTTAGATTTTAACATATCATAAAATTCTGTCACATAAATATTTTGTTTCGATGTTTTTTCCAACATACCTGCATATATGTCTGCGTAAAAAACATACTTCAATATACTCACTGCACGCGCCTGATACCTACCTAGTTACAATCTCGATTCGTAATTTTCAACAATATGTCCTAAATTGATGGTGATATGCAGTGTGTGAAAATAAGGTATATTCTTTCAGTTCCACCAGAGTGTCTATGTCTATCTGGACCATTTGATTTTATCTTTTGTTTATCATTTTTAATTTAATATAATATTTACTTGTGTATACCTTATTTACTTAATCTAATGTCTTGCATTTTTGTATTCTTATATTGTTTATATCGTACTTACCTAATTTAATGTCTTAGTTTTTATAACTTAATCTAATGTTTCTTTGTCTATATCTTACTTATTTAATCTAATGTCTTACACTAACGATTACATTAACAATAGATATATACATATATGACAATGCCCCCACTTTTAAACACAAGAATAAATTCTCATTTAAAAGTGGGTAAGCGTGTAATATAAATGTGTATTAATTATATTAAATTGAATACATTCTTAAGTTTGTACATTTACCAAATAAATTTAATAAAAAAAAATCTTAGAATTCACGAGGTACGCGATTTATTTCTCTCCCTCTCTCTGGATGAACTATCTCGCAAGTAATTCAAAATTATTCTAACTCTCCACTCATTATAAAATTGTTTTCCTGAATAAAAGTGAGTAATATTTCCGATTATCCATAACAAACACTAATATTGACAGTGATTATCAATTACATATTTTTTCCCTACTTAGAACATGGTCAAATTGCCACTCATTTCGGTGTTGGCCGGGACTGGTACTAAAATATTAAGAAATGCTTGCTACCGCCTAATAAGTGAAATTGCTAATGAGAAACCGTGCTACATCCACCCTTTAACCATTATATTTCATGTCACTCATCAATTAATGTATATTATATATACTACATATATTTATAAAAATTTGAAAAACACATCACAAAACGCCCAGGCTCGAGTAAATCACATAGATTGATTATGATCTCACCGGGAATCGAACTCGAAATCCTCGGCATGGGAAACCAGTATCATGCTCACTGGGCTACGAAGGCCGCCTATATATTATTCGTATAATATACAATGTTAATTTTATAAAAAAGATTAACATCGTACTTTGTAATATGCCAAAATCGTACGAATCTTCAACGAATATATAAGTCCATTTCGTTTCAGAGTAGCCTGTAGAGCGCCACCACGATAACTTGGCGTGCGAGGGAGGTCGCCCCTGTCGCGAAACAGAAGTTGCCAGGTTGTAAATTTATTACACAATACATAATGTGCTGAATGTCCGGTGACCAGTGTCAATATAAATTTGGTCGGGTAACAGCGCGCTCCGCGGCGGCCGTTCTATCTGTCAAACTATCAGACGGTAATATCGGTCCATTATTTGCTTTTTCAGCTTAGCAAAACTTTAATACTTCATTGGCAATTATTCTTGCACAGACTGTTTTGGTTGTTTTGGACATAATAATTCAGTGTATATTGGTAATCAAGATGTCACAGCTCCCGAGCAAATACAAAATTGTACTGAATTACAGGGCGAGGAGTTGCCGCCGGGTGCGGGCGGGGCGGGTTTTAGTTCCAATCCTGCCGTACGCCAAGTTATGTTGGGCAGGAAATAGTCCTCTTGATTTCTTTCCATTTAATGACTGCATTCATCTTGCATTTTTTCGTCCTGCGAACGATTTCCTCGTGCAATTTTCTTGGAGTATCATATCAACTTCCTACTCATGTCTATTCTTTCACGAAAATGATTTTTTTTTCGTTTTTTTCGCATGATGCCTTACAAACATACATATTTGCGTTACTTGAAGTAGCTGGATCTCTCTTTAGTTGAGTGTCCAAGATTCGTAGTCGAACTGAGCACTGGAAGTATTGATTGAACACTTCGAAGTTTTAGACACAGTAGAAGATTACTTTTGAAAATTATATTCAGACGTCCGAATGCACTCCAGTCCAGCTTTGTTCAACGAAAAACTTCTTTGAATAAGCTCCTGCATCAATTTTGCGGAAATACGTGGCAGCGAATAACCATGGATAGAGAAAAATACACGATACTTAGGTAAATCTTCTTTTATCCAGCAGTACACACAAAATGGCTAATAATTGATGAATTTTTACACATTGTGATGCCATTTTACTTGCGACGGTCAGGTACTGAATGTCAATATCTACTTTATGTTTTCAAATTATTAAAACTTTCTAAAATATGAAATAAAAAAAGCTTGCACATGTTTAATCTAAATTGCTCTCTTTATTTCTAGAAAAATAAAAATTTGAGTCTGGGCAGTGCATTTTCAGTATCGAATTCTACTAAAATTTTATAGGGGATACCGTCCAAAAATATTATCACAATATTTTGTACACTAAATCTTCATATTATGAATATATTTCAAAATTTTTATCACATAGAGGACCACTTTAAGAACACGAAAAAGATTATAACAGTGGACATACTTATAACATAATACGCAGCTAGTTGCCGCCAATGCTTTTATCAGAGACATATTTACTAAGAAAAATGACAATTTGAGGTGTATCTTTAAACTAGTTTCATAAAAACAGGTGCATGTACTTATGTACGCGGGTTAGAAATTAAAATTATTTTTCATACATAAAAGAATAAACCACGTGCTGTGTTGAATAATTTGCATAATATGGCTTGACGAAACGCAAATGCTTATTTCACCTTTCCCCTAATACATCCGCAGTATGGATCTCTTACAAGTGAAATCAATTATTATATGAAATATACACACTTTACTCTCTATAACGGCTAATTTCACGGTGTGAAAACTTTCGTCGCATGTTGCGCGCGCAATTCGTTGCATTCTAAAATTTTACCTGCATGGGTCTAAAGAAGTATAATTTCAATTAATTTTGACGCAGCCACTACCACAATACACTATACTTTGTATGATAAGTATCTTAAGATTTAAATAAGAAGACTTCGTTGCTCATGCCATGTGGATAAGACAATCGAATAGCAATTTTTGAATTTTTTTTTACAATATTTACAAATCCAGAACTTTGGAGGAATATATATTTTTCGTTTGAATGTTCTTTAATTATCTACGTAGACTGATATGCATTTTTTCAACTTACCTAAGCAATCTTTTATAAACATTATTTGATCTTTAACACTGTTCCTAATTAGGATCAATAAATATTTCCTATATTATCATTTTCTTTATTTAATCTATTAAAGTTTAAAATACATAAATAACGTTTTTCTACTAAAAGGTAGGTATATTTTTTCACAAAACTAGACAGTGTTTGTCAATGAATCAATTAACCTAGTCAAATAAAGAACACTGCACATTCATTAATTAATATACGATTCTTAACTAAAATACTGAACTTCTAAACCAAGTACATCACGCACTCACGCTGGACTAAATTAAAAAAAAACTAATCTCTTGCATAAAGTGCTTCAATACAAAAATATGTAAATCGTTATAGTTTTGAGATATTTTAAATAACAATATTTTATTTGTTTTTTATATAATTAATAAAATAAAATATATCAGTTGTATTGAAAATATTCCAGATTAAAATAATTTTAAAAAATGGATTGTATCATCTAGCATGTATTAATCATAGATTTTTAGGATTTTTTGCATAGTATAAAGTTGACAGATATTTGAACATGACATAATTGATGTATCATTTAAACATGACTACTTTTTAAAAAAAAATAAAATAAAAAATTAAATAGCATGTCCCCAAACAGCAATTGTATGCTGGTATGAGGGGACAGGAAATAAAGTAAAATAAGTGGGTACACATATTAAATATCAGCACATTGATTTGTTAAATAGTTATCTCCTCCCCACTTCGAGTCCCTTCAGCTGTTAATTGAATAGTTCTACACTATTTAATTCCTTTATGGAATTGGGGATTGATTCCATTATAGAAGTCTTGAGTTTTTCGTAATCTGAAATGGTTGCTATGGCGAAATTGATATTGTTGTTACCCGCTGCTAAAAAAAAGATCTTTGTTCGTATGTTTTTCCCTTTTTAATTATTTTCATTAATTAATATTAATTCTAATTATAGATAATAATTAGTAAAATATTGTTTTTACGCTACATTTTTTGTTCTTGAATTTTTTTTCAATATATATTTCTAATTAATTTATCTAATTTATATAACATTACGTTAATGATTGGCTAATGATCTGTTGATCGCAGTACTTTTTCAGCGTTAGACTATTGTTAATGCTAACACCTTGTGAATACCAAGATCACGCCAGCTTAGGCACCCGGTCTTCGATAAATGTATTCAAAACACTTATTTATTAAAAGCTGCTTTATGCCGTTCGGTTGCCGTTTTGGGCGTTTCTTCATTGGCCGACACGGCCCGGCACGGCCCAACACCGGCACCGGCCCGGCACCGGCCCGGCACCGGCCCGGCACCGGCCCGGCACCAGCAAGTAAATCTCTCTAAACTGAATATTTTCTCATATTTAACGGCTTTTGATTCCGTTAATACTCCCATAGCTGGCAATTATCAACATGCATATAATCTGCTTACAAACTAATTCCAAATATCCAAAAAATTAGTAAAATACACATATGATACCTACGTAATATCTACTCCCGTGTAATTTTTTTTTTCATGTGTTCGATCCATCATCGAAAATGTATCCCACGTTTAGAATCCAAGATATACCATTCGTATCGATAGGATAAAAAAAAATCAGAATCTTAAGATTAATTTAAATAAATAAATAAATAAATAAACTAATTCCAAATATCCAAAAAATTAGTAAAATACACATATGATACCTACGTAATACCTACTCCCGTGTAATTTTTTTTTCATGTGTTCGATCCATCATCGAAAATGCATCCCACGTTTAGAATCCAAGATATACCATTCGTATCGATAGGATAAAAAAAAATCAGAATCTTAAGATTAATTTAAATAAATAAATAAATAAATAAACTAATTCCAAATATCCAAAAAATTAGTAAAATACACATATGATACCTACGTAATACCTACTCCCGTGTAATTTTTTTTTCATGTGTTCGATCCATCATCGAAAATGCATCCCACGTTTAGAATCCAAGATATACCATTCGTATCGATAGGATAAAAAAAAAACAGAATCTTAAGATAAATGAAAGTCTCACAGAGGATGAAACTATTTATATAAGAAACACGTATGGAAGTCTTTTTATAGGATGGCCCCGGACTTACGACCTTACGTATGAGCTGGATTAAGTGTTCACTCGACATAATGCAAAATTTACTAATTCCAAGAACATCCATAAATTATAAAATTTTTGAAAGTTTATGCCTATAAAACTCAATGTCTGTCTGTTCTTTAAACAAATCAACACTTTTACCGATTTGACCCTACCCCTAGTTCTATGTATACCAAATCTGTAAATTTATTTAAAGGGACTATGCTAGAAACACCTATAATATACATAGATTTCGCGACTGATAATGAGCTATATTTCAAAGTGAAATATACCTATATTTCAAATAAAAATAATTTATATTTCAAAGTGAAATATACCTATTTATAAAAATATTGTTTACACCATAATCTGTTCATGAAATCACTAAACTCCTGTATTCTAATCGTTAAAATTCCCTCCCTACGTAAGTAAAGAGATGACGTCATCTTTACAGACTCAAAGTAAGGGCAATCGACTGTCCTGATCTACTCAGATGATAATCCTTTTGAGTGATGTCAATTGTCTAGATCTAGGTCCAGAACCGACCTCACTTCAAATCTTCCACATTATACTACAAATTCCTAAAATAAATTATTTTTCTACAAAATACATTTTCCCAGAAATCATCACATATTTTAAGGAGTTTTTTTTTATTAACACAAAAACTGCAATTAATTTAAAGTTTACTTGTCTTGTATTATTAACACAAATTTTAATCATCCCACCTCATCCCATTCTCTCACTCATTCTCCTTTCCGTCCTCTTGGAATAATTTAACTATTAAACTTTTCACTTTTCTCTTTTATTTCACTTGGCTGTTACTTTCCTAATATGATAATGTAATTTTTATTTTCACTAGATTACGGTGATTTAAAGAAATCGTTTAATTGACAGAATTTTTTATATTGTTACATATATTGCTGTTCGATTTTCTACCAACAAGTCATTTGATTTTCAAAATAAAATAAAACAAAATTCGATTACGCTTTCTCGCTGCACAGCTTGCTATGAGGACCGTCTTGAGTGTTCTTTCAATATCTTTCCGCTCACAGTAACATTCTAGATAAATAGAATTATTATGTAAGCAGTCCTAAACAATGTTATACTGTCCAAATAAAATAAGCATAACGAAATACAAATCGCGATATTATGTGACGTATGCGTCCTTGGTTCAAGTCCTCCGCAAGCGAGGATCTCGCACCGACCGTTGTTTCAGATGGCAACAATTTGGTCAGTATTTGCATCAGACAACATTACGAATTTACATGAAAATCACTCCCGTTTGTTTGGCCATTCAAATAGCGCGCACGTGCATGTAGTGAGAGATAATACTGTATATTTATGTGGTTTGTTTACGTGTACCCTGCCTTTGATAAAATATGTGGAGTTCGATTCGATCGATGTTGACAAGGTCGTTGTATGATATCAGATATACGGTTTTACTAACTGAATTACTTTAGGTAGTGAGAAAATATTATTTTGGGAAAAATGCCTTCAGTTGGCGAAGGGCAAAACTTCATTCATTTGAAAGATTCAAAATTAACGCTTCATTTATAGTAGGTACCGAAACATTACTCACTTGAACTACTTCAATGAACTTGAAGTTAGCTGTTTGTTCGATGTTCGTGTTGTACTACAAAAAATTAGTCGCGTAGTGAAAAATTATCGCTGACGAGGGATTGAAAATTAGTTCGTTCATTTATTCACTAAAAATGGTTTACCATTCGTATCGATAGGCCGTAGGGGGTATGATATGAATTGGTCGTTTTATCCACATCAACAAAGCCGTCAAAAAAATTTTTAAAGGAGGGGTGGGATTTGGATCAACATGTTCCATAGTTCATTTAGAGAGCGGGATTAGAACTTATTATTTTCATATAGTTCGAAGTGAACTGAAGTATTCATTCGTTCCACTAAAAATCATACTTCCCTGAAAGTCGCGTTTCACGACGATAGCTGTTTCAGTGAATTGATTTTGTATTTGAAGTTTGAAGATCGATTAAAACCGCGTTAAGCGTGAAGTCGAGTATGATGAAATTCTTATTTTGAAGTTTAATGTTCAAATGAAAACGTATGAAGTCGAATATAATGAAGTATGAAGTATGTAGCGCACTTACACAAACACACTAACACAATATAACTTCATATACATGATATATTTTCCATATTATGTTACTTTGATATTATGTTACTTTAAACACTTTATTATCTATTTACTATGTTTTGAACCTACACAATATTGTAAACTATGCCTGTCTCAACACAGATATTTCTAGTGAGACTGGTACAGTCCAAACAAAATTTTATACTTAAAATTAAATAGAAATAAAGAAATAAAATAAAAAATTAAAAAATGAAGTTCGACTAAAAACGTGTGAAGTGTGAAGTCGAGTATAACATAATACTTAATTGTAGTACTTAGTTCAGAGTAGACCCATCACAACTTTCAATTATTATATTTTAATTTAAATAGTAACAATGCGCCCTAGATATTATTAACGTAGGCCTATTATTATATTATTGAATACTTTCCAAATGGAGCATCATACAATGGTCACGTTTTTATATTATACAACGTTTGACAATGAGGTAAGGAGTCAGATTTTCCTCCCGTTGAGGAAGCCCTGTAAACTGTTTGACCATGTTTGACCGTGGTCTTTGTGATTAATGTAGCTGCTTAATTAATGAAGACGCGTATGCGCTCTTTGTCACAAAAGTAGAAGCACGGAATATGAGCAGTGGTAGGCCATATTTTTGGAAATTTGAAACTTTGCAATGTACGAATAACTTAATAACAAGTGCACAAACCACATAAGAGTTTTCTGAAGGCCTAACGTAGATACAATGAATGTAAAAGAATTGAACATGAATCCAAAAACTGTCTGCTTGATACTATTCCCATAAATCGCACAAGCATAATTGCGCCATTATTTAATGTAATTGGGCAGTTTTTAACACGTAAAGGCGTTTCCTGTACTTACCTTACCTCGCTCTGTGCGACTTTTTTATTACAAAACTCAAATCAACAGTATCGAGATAGCATTTATACAGTGATAGATCTACAAATTGTCGTAATACAGGGGTTTATCTGACAAATATGATGAGGAGTTACAGAGATGGTTCCAGAATTGGTAAAACCATTGGAGGATGAAGATCAACCACAAAATAATTTCTTAAAAAACAGAAAAGCAAGTATGTGGTACATTAGTTACATCAATAAAAGGAAAAACTTTATATAAAACCACCATTTATTGAATAATAAATATGTTTCAAAAAGTGTTTAAGTATAGGCAATTAAATTTTTTAAATAACGAAATCCTTTTTGCAAAAAATTACCTTTTATATTAGTTCTTAATTAAATTTGAGTTAATATTCCTAATAAATAAATAACTCCTGTATAGGTAGGTATTTACTTATTTTTGTTATTATTAACGTATATACTGGAATTTTTATTTTTAATATACGTTGTAACTTAATGAAGAGACCATTGTGTGGGCGAAAGGACTAATAGAATAAGTAAAAAAATGCAGGTTTTCAGGAGAGCAAAAACAAAATTTGGGGATTTAGTTTGTTTACAAAATATCTCTTAAAGCCTTTGTTGTTTTTATCTAATGTTTTCCCCTGTAGTTTTATTTTTTTCACAAGAACGTTGAACCATGTTTCTTGCGCCAAATTTTTCAAATAAATAATTATGTTATTTACCCACTGACTCCAAAACACGTGGATAATTCAATGAATAGTGGTTTTATACAAAGTTTTCATTTAAGTTTTAAGATTAAAATTTTATTTTTATAAATAAAATAAAATTAGTTGAAAATGTTAAAAAAAGTTGATTACGAACCATTCTCACTATTTATTGCCGGGCCAGCACGCTTTGATTTGGCAAATAAAGATGTTTCACAAACCCTCCGATGCTGTAAATAGTGACTGTAACTAGTGATATATCTCGAGGTACCGATTGCTCTAACTCTTTCAAGAGCAGTCGAAGGAAATATATCCCAGTGCTGTTGTCACGCAAGTTAGTGCTTCTGATTTATCTAACGGTTTAGTGAGCCAGCGTCCACCTTGCGCGCGCAGGGCCCCGGCCGCCAGCTCCCTCCGTGCGCTGCGGAGCGAGGGCACTCCAAGGGACAAACAACATCGGAAGACCAATTTAATTGAGGGAATAATAATAACAATAATAATAATAATAACAACATTAATAATAATAATAATAATTACTATAATAATCAAAATAATCAAAAAAAGAAGAGGGAATGTTGAGAAAGATATAGAGAGGAGAGTGACTGCCGGGAATAGGGTGAACGGTGCTTTGAATGCAATAATTTCTAATAGAAATATGTCTACCGAGGCAAAACTGGCGGTACATAATGGAGTTCTGGTACCGACACTAATGTATGGAAGTGAAGCCTGGAGCTGGCAGAAGAGGAACGAAAGTAGATTGAATGCAGTGGAGATGAGGTCCCTTAGACGTATGTGTGGTAAATCCATGTATGATAGAGTAAAGAATGAAGATATTAGGAATGAATGTAAAGCTGATCGTAGCATAATACAGAGAATAAAAATAGGGTCGCTCAGGTGGTTTGGGCATGTTGAGCGAATGAATGAGGAAAGAATGGTAAGAAAGATATATGATGCAAGTGTTGACGGCGCCAGAAAAAGAGGGCGACCACGGAAGACGTGGCATGACCAGATTAACCAGATACTGGAAGATGGTCCTGTTAGAAGTCTGAACAACCGTCGAGCTTGCATGCGAAGATGTATAAATGTAGACGAAGCGAAAGTTGTATGTCAGGACAGAAGAGTATGGCGCTCTATCCTCTCTGCCTACCCCCTCGGGGAAACGGCGTGATGGTAAGTAAGTAAGTAAGTAAGTATAATCAAAATAATAATAATGATGATGATGATAATAATTGTGTGTGATGCAATTCGCCACGTATTGAGGATGAATGAGTGGGAGACGGGGTAAATGGGGATGAGGGTAAATAAAGGGGGTGATACGAAATCAGTGGACTGTATTTCCAAATGAGGAATTTTTCCCCCTCCTTATTACTGCTACGATGATATTGAATTGACGATTCACTATACATGCACTAGTCCTAAGCACTTCTTCGAATTATGAAGACATGGTATGCGACAGGGTTCATATAATAATTTCGATTGACATTTACGCAACTTTGCGCACAAGTTCTTCACCTTCACCGATAGCTGGGTTTCGACTGCTAATGTGAGGGAAAGGAGGGGATAAGAGAGGTCGAGTAAAACGAGCCAGAGTGAACGGGTAGCGCCGTAGTATGAACACCGAACAATAATATAATAATAATAATAATAATAATAAAAATTAACGTAATAATAATATGTTCCGCATTGGGCCTGCCACCGCAAATGCCAGTTCACTAAACTTCTCTTCTAAGTCTACTAAGTCTTCTGGCAATGCTTGATCGGTTCTACAACCTTTCTGCAGCTGAAATACTGGCTGACCACAGAATTTGGCGTTTTCCATTTAACTACCTATAGGGTGTCGAGAAATCAAGTTAATTTTATTTTAATTTTAAATCACACAAAGGATAAATTTAAATCAAACAGAGGACTGTGGAGGAAATTTATTTGTTTATTAATTAGAGGAATGTTGTTTTTTTATTAATAAATTATGAATGAATAATCTAATTAATAATCAAATATTTTTCCCCTACAGTCCTCTGATTTAAAATTATCGGGTAAAACCCAAGATTTGTCAAAACTTCCTGTAAACCCCACCCCGCCTCCCTCTCTCCTCTACTCAAATCCTTAATCCTTTTTTTTAAGAAACTAAGGGCATGTTAGCCTATAGTATAATAATATTACGAAATATGTATTTTATTTTGATTTTGTTCTTCTAAATTTATTTTAACGTAGAGGTCACCCTTTAATTGATAATACATATAATATTTTATTACAATTAAAGCTAGCAAATATTAATAATTAAATTTTTTTTATATGTTATACCTCACCAAAAAGAATTATTATTCTCATGTGTGGTGAGGGACTATGCTATAGATGACTGAAGAGGACCATTAGAGAATAATTATTAGACAAAGGGTGTATGCAGAAAGAAAAAAATATTGCGTATGACAAGAATACAGGGCGACATATTTGTATATTATGCTTATTCTATATAAATCTATATTATTCTATATTCTATAAAAATAAATAAAGTCAAATCGAAAATTGATTTTGAAAGCATGAAGCCAAAAATGCAAATTATATAAATTTTGAAATCTATTTAACTTTTATCTAAATCATATTAAAAGTCGCCCGCTGGTCCTAGCAGCAAGCAATCGGCGACAGCCGGGCCAACTGCCGTAGCAGGTGATTGCTGGCATTTCGTAGCAGGTGACTGCTGTCAAAATAAAAGAATATGGCCAATAGATGGTATCTATACAATAGATGGACTTAAAATGGTACATGAGATAATTTATAAAGTTTAAACGTTAAAAAATAGGTTTCATCGATTATTTCATTCACATTATAGTATTCTCGTAGGTGCAACTTATTCGAGTGTATTTAAAATCATTAATTTTTTGTTCAGTTTACTTTATATTTTTCACAGGCTTTAAAAAGAGAATAGTACAGTACACAATATTTTTTTAATATATGTTTCTAAGACACTGCCGGAGGGAGTTGAAAATATATTACCTATTTTAATAAATAAAACTCTTAGTTATGCTTCCCTAATTTGAATTTGTTGCAAGAATTGAAAATTCTGATTTCTTTGCGTACTTCTATACGTTTAGGTAGATTACTGCGTAGGTTGTTACGTGGTAAAATAATTTTCAAAAATAATTAAAAATTATTTTAAAAAATGTGTTCTTTCTGGAATTCTGAATTCCACTAAACATCTCTGATGTAGGTAATCTATCCAGTAACCGTATTTTTTATGACCCAGGCTCAGTTATCCGAGCATAGAATATACTTGTATGCCTACAATAAACATAATTCGTTATATTCAGTTACACCCAAGATCGCTGCGTGTCACATGATAGACCTCGTTAACATTGAAACACACACTCCACGCCTGCAGTATGATTTTATATCTCAGGTAACTTGTTAATTAATAATATTTTTTTACATTGTTTCTAACAATTCAACAATAGAAATTGTTTACTATAACATGTTATTTTCCTGATTGTCATAAAAAAATAATTGCACTTTAATGCCACACTAAGAATATCTATCAGGATCATTTATGACCTGTTTATAATTTATACGTTGAAAATAAAAATAAAATATAATTTTGTATAAATATGAATAGAACGGTAAAATTGGCTTCGTAAAACGCTCTACAAATAAATTTTTAATTAAGATATATTTTAGATGTTTCATAGAGACGTAACTACTTTTTTGTTATTTGGTAAAGTAGGTATGGAAATCTTTTTTCTATGGTGTCCATAAGGCTTTAGGCATATTGAATGACTGGCTTTCACTTTACACAATATAACTTTCACCAATTCAATCCATGATAGACTATCACATCTACCATTTTTTGGAAGTTAGTGGTACGTTTGGTATGCATACCTTATTCCATATGTGTGTTGTATTTTTACTACCACCACCTATGGTTGAAATTTGTTGTCTTTCCCATAAACTGTCTTTAACACAAACTATCACCACATTGACATTTTCAACGCAACAATAAGAAACATAAAACAAACAATATCTACACTACCGCACCCAAACTAATTTGTACATTATATCTTCCCTTCTACTCCTGTCCCACATTCCCCTCCACCCTCTCCATTCGCTATTAATGTATGTTAAAGTAAATTTTTAAATTCAGTGGAAAATTTTTAAGATTGTTTTGCTGTTAACTTTTCCCAAAACAAAATAAATAAATAAACACACAAATACACACACTCACACAAACTCACTATTGGACATGTTTTTTCTTATTTTTTATCGATTGTATATATGTGTTTTCTTGTAATTGGCCCAAAACTCTGTACATCAATTATTGTTTTTTTCAAGATTGATTAATTATATGGCTGTAAGAAAACCAATAAATGAAAATAAAATAAAATAAAAAAAATAAAACCAATATAGATGTCGTCGTTGGTAATGAGATATCTATATTTTTAATTTGAGTTTTTAAAGTAATATTATTTATATGTGTACATGACATTCTTCCGAATTATTGAAAATACACTTGAATACGCCTGAAATTATTAATAAAATTTAACTCCTTTTAGACCAGTATATATTTACAATATTTTGAGCAGGTTCAAATTTTTCAAGAACACAAAACTGTATTTTATCCCCAACGGGACATCATTAATCATTATAGATGTCTCATAGGGACGAAGCTCTTTTTATATAGGAAAGTAGGGATGGAAGTTTTTTTTGATGTCCATCATGCTTGCGACCTATCATATGGCTGGCTTTCACTTAACAAAATGTATCGTTCACTAATTCCACCCATGATAGACTAGATGGGTGAAATTGGTGAACATTACATTGTGATAGTTAAGTTCTGTAGTGTCTATTTTATCACATTTATGTTACCATAATAACCCCAACCACCATAAAAAAATAGAATAATTAGGTGCATTTTTAAAGTTTTTTAATACATTTCTAAATAATTATTTCAAGAGCCCAGTTGGTAACCATAATTATTAATGAACACTTTCATTGCTTTTAGGGACGTAATGAATGAAATAATTTGACATTTATACCTGAAATGAAAAATAAGAGATTATAATAAAAAAAAAATATTTATGACGTTTAAAAATGTTACGATATATTTTTTCAAAGAAATCCAATTCTAGCGATAGTAGAAAAAATAATCATTTAAAAATAAACTTTTTTATGGTCGAAAATAAAAATGAAAAAAATTGTGTTATGAGTTACACTCTTCATTTTTTTCAAATAAGCTGTTTTGCCATTAAAAATAGAACGAGTAATTTGGTGATAATTATAAAAGCCCTCAACTACTTGGTCCCTTATAAATAAGTATATTACGATTGGATCAGGTAAGCACGTCACAACTGGTAAGTATTAGTATTACATAAATACATTACTAATAAAATAAAATATTTAAAAGCAAAATTTTCCCGAGAAAACAAACACCCTCACAAATATTAAAAGAAAATTATTATGAATTCCTAAAATATATAAATCTTGTAGCTACTCAAATCCATAGTTGCCGTCCTGTTCAGAAGCTTATCTTTCAAAATCCCTGGATAAAGGAAGAAAATGGAATCTTCACATAAACCAACACTTCGCTGCTCGGGGCTCATGTTCCCCTTATTATTTGCATAAGTTTGTTTATTCCTCTGCGACCATCTTCTTGTCGCAATACTTTTAAACATTCAAGTTACACCATTCTTTTAAATTAAAAATATTATCTTTAAATAAAATAAATATTTGTATAACACCATTTTATTGAGTATACACCAACTAGTTTCAACTCACAGCTGAGTTTATCAGGGTTGAGTTTAACTAAACAAAAACAGAATTACAAGCTATCAAGAAAGTATTAAGGGAAAAAAGAGACAGAACGTTAACTATGGTGGTGGTTGGTTTGTTGGTTTACATTCTGGTACAGGTACATTAGGAAATAAATTTATTACATCAAATGAAGCTAATTAACAGTTGTTCGGTACAGATAAATTTTGTAGAATGTTAACCAATTCATAAGAAATCTTAATTGTATACTTAGAACAACTGTAAATTAGTTTCATTCAAAATCACACATTTGACCAATCCTCGGGTGTAAATGTGCTTCATAGAAATAACGTAGGTATACGTCTCAATAATTTAGAAGCATTAGAAATAAAAAAAATCATTAAAATTAGACAAAAAATATTTACTTAATAAACAATTAGATTTGTCACACAGTCCAATTCTAGATATATTCCCCTTCCAATTAACTGCACCCACCCACACCCGCTCTCTTTCACCCAACCCCCACCACAGTTGAAGTTCTGTCTCTTTCTTCCCTTAATGTTTTCTTGATTGCTTATAATTCTGTTTTTGTTTAGTTAATACTCAACCCTGACGAAGAATCAGCTCTGAGTTGAAACTAGTTGGTGTATACTCAATAAAGTGGTGTTATACAAATAGTTATTTTATTTAAAGATATTATGTCTCACCGCAATGTGTTTGCTTCGTGTAAAAATTTAAAAATATTATATTTTATCCGTGGCCCGAACCTACTCTGGTAACCGTGTGCAAACTTAATTGTTTTACAAATCCTAATGAGTGAAGGAAATGTACCAAAGTCTCTTTATTTATATAATAACTAGCTATAACCCGTTTAAAATGACTTTTGATATATATTTCGGCCGCCAGTTAAATCTGTGAGAACAGTGCTATCTAGAATAGTGTAGCGTCTTGATGATGTCCTTAGGGCCGGTTGTTTCAAGTTGGATTAAAGTAAGCGTTCTTTAAAAGCATAGATTTTTACGTTCTCCACCAATCAGACGATCCGTTTTCGTAAAAATCTATGCTTTTATCGACCGCTTACTTTGATCGAACTTGAAACAACCGGGCCTTAGTGATGGACATTGTTATGCAGGGAATTATACTCAATTTATACACCTCATAAGTATTTGTGCCATCTGGTTGCGTTAGTGACGGACATCTTTATACGATATAATAATGGATGCTCTTATTAGTTTTAATTTTCATTAATCTGAAATGTAAAAAAAATCTAAATATAAAAAATAATTAAAAATAGTTTTCTAAAAAATTATTAAGTCAATATTTTCATCTTATTTTAACAATGTTGAAACCATATTTTTCTGAAAACGGAATGAGATCAGCTATAAGATAGAAAGATACGAACGAATATTCTTAATTATTATTATGTAGTTGGAAATGGTGGGAAATAATATAATTTTATGTTTGTTCGAAAATCTGTACATATTAAATATTTATATAGGGTATTTATAAAATGAAATAAAACTCACACAATTTTGGGAAGTATTGAAAATAAAGTATTTGATAGCTGACAGCTGATTAGTGCTCAATTTGATTTGCCATTTCACCGAGAATAGGCTTAAAAGTGGGGAAAGCAAAGGTTCTATTGTTTTGCAATGCTTCTAATAAAAACAATGTTTCCATTTAATAAAGGCTGGGATGGATAAGAATTCTAGGGAAGAAATGTGACATATTTTTTCCGTCGGGATGTATGCAAATATTTGGGTCCAATCGGTCAAGCGGTGTAGATCTCTACAGAAAATACGTAAGAGGGAGGGGATAGGTTAGAGGGGGGGGGGAATGTCGTCTATATTAGCCGACTGGCCCTAAAAAATAAGAATACAAAATTTGGGTTAGATTGGTCAAACGGTATAGATTTAAATGGAAAATATATCAGAGGCGGAAAATATGTAAGAGAGGAGGGGGTAAACGGTGAAGGAGGAAATGTGACCTATGTTACCCACGGGGTCCCTAAGAATATGTGTCAAAATTTGAGTCAAATCGGTCAAATGGTGTAGATTTGTACATAAAATGTATCAGGGGAAGAGTAGAAAGGGAAGGGGAAATGTCGCCTATATTACCTTTTAGTCCTAAAGAATAAGTTTCCAAATTTGAAGTCCGATCTGTCGAACGGTACAGATTTGCATTTAAAATATATCAGGGGGAGAGGAAGAGGTATAAAGGGAGAGGAAAATGTCACATATGTTATCCGCCGGGTCCTAAAGAATAAGTTTCCAAATTTTGAGTCCGATCGGTCGAACGGTATAGATTTGGATTGAAAATATATCATTGGAGGAGAAGGAGTAAAAGAGGGGGGAAATGTCGCCTATGGTATCCGCCGGGTCCTAAAGAATAAGTGTACGAAATTTGTGTTAGATCGGTCAAACGTAGTAAATCGGTAGATTTGTAAAGAAAACAGAAAACATTGAGTTTTATAGGTATAGACATATCACAGCAACAATCGAAAATGCAAAATGACTGCATCAACTTTGTGGTACTTTCTATTATTTTTTTATAATGAAATTACATTTTATAGATCTTTCTTTAAATTTAGTGCAAGAATATTATTTTTAAAATGTGATTGTTTTGTTTTGAAAAATTCGAAATAAAAGTGACATTTTGGCATTGGTGTCTGCATTAGTGTCTTATTGGTGCCAATTGCCATTGGTGTCTACATTAGTCTTTCATTGGTACCAATTTGCCATTGGCCGCTCAGCCAGCTACCAGCTGTGAAGCTGCCACCATAGTCGACCACACTGCCAAACAGCAAGCAAATAGCCGCGCAGTGACCCGCGGGGCCCATCGGCAAGCCGATTGCTTAACTGCTTATTTTATACAGGTGGAAAAAATCAATGGGCCCTGAAGGAAAACCACTTTAAATCCTTAAGATATATTATTTTACTTAAAGGAAACATTATTTTATTTTTAAAAACAAACAAACCTGCATTTAAAGATTTTCTAAAATTCGCTTGTCTCACCCGGGAATCGAACCAGCTAAAAATTCAAAAAACAAATACTCGCTATTTTATTCTACTAATTGATAGGATCAATTTTCAGGATCAAAGCTCTCTAATAAACATTTTATTTAATCATCAATACGAAATACGAAAAACAATACAACAAATAAAGCTTTGAAAGATAAGCAGAAAAGGAATGAACCGTGTGAAAAGTCTAGTACTTTTTATTTATTAATTCTAGCATAATTTTAGATTCCACGAATGCTAAAAGTTAGCGTTTTTGAAAAAATGTCTAATTACACAAGTGTTTTATCAATGAACAATATCTTAGTTCTACTTCTACGAAAATGAATGTTTTCTTGAATTTTACAGCTTTTACTTTATTTTTTTAAATATAAACGAATTTGTCAATTTTAAGACTATTCTGAAGTGTTTTGATACAGAGCCATTCTAATATTGATTTTAATCTTGGTAATGCATTTTATTTACACGTATTTTTGGTTTTTCGTATATTACAGTAGTTTTGGGTATTTATTATAATAATGTTCAATAATTGTTTAAAAGTAGGTTTAAACAGTTGTTTCAAAACGAAATGCTTTCGAAGTCATTTAAAATAAATATAATTTCAGAAATATTGGAAATACTGTAATTAAAAGCCATATTGGAACTACAGAACTGTGATCTGATTAACCACTTTTGATTAAAACAGGTTAAAGGCGAGTGCTGTAATTTTTTTAAACATGAATATTGAACCTATGATTGGAAAGCATACTGACATATGCGAGTATATACTGAATATTTTCAAATGATAGTTATCGCACGTTAAAACCTCCACGTATAATATCAACAGTATTTAGAATACTGATCTATTTAATGTAAACATGCCGGCAAAATATATTACACGACCAATTCCCATTTTAATTTATTTATCAGATCCAGTTTCCAGCTATTTTCGGTGGAATTGAGAGGGAGTAAATTGCCAACAGACAAACGTAAATTCAATTAGTGATGCCAGCAAAGCCTTGGTAAACATTTAATCAAAAATCCCTTCATGTGTTCGATTTTAGCTAATTTCATGCCGTTAACAATCATTAATTTAAAAAGCAATCAAACAGTTTAGTTAATGCTTAATCCCAATAAATCGTGCAATTCTGAGGAAGCAACAACAACATAAAGGGGAATCCAAAATCCAAGTATTTACATAATAACTTTTTTTTGCAATATTGCTAGACGCGCATAAAATACGTTTGTCTGCAGGCTCATTTTCACAATTAATGTTACAATGTTACTACATATCATTCATTGTAAAACCAGAAGAGAGAAAAAAAAACAATTTACAACACATTAACAAAAATGAATAATACTAATCTCAATGTAGTAAAACTAATCATTCATGATCATTACAGTAATAGTGCATATCACATTTGTTCATGGGTAACTAAATCCATAAATTTCACAAAAAGATCATTACACTCGATTAACATTGTAAAGGGTGTGATTTTTAGAGGCGAAGAACTTTATATTGAAATAAAACACAGAAACATGTTTTAAAAATCAATGACATTGGCTTTATTTAATAGATAATTTTATGGCATTAATATTTGAATATGATTTCGGGCACGTGGCCGCCGCGGTTGGCGCCTACTCCGGAGGTCCAATTTTCACATACTTGCTGCAGTAAATCAGGCTGTATTTCGGCAATAATGCGTCGAATGTTGACTTCCAAGTACTTGATTGATTCTGTTTTATCGGCGAAGATATGCGATTTAAATATTTAAGTGAGAGTGTTATTTATATACATTATAGACATACGATATTTGAGTACGGGGTATTTTGGCAATATAACGTAAGTTTAGCGATCGCTGGCTCCCCTTCTATAAATAAAGAAAAATAAGAAGAATTAAAATTATTTTCCTCCCCACAATTTGAGTTTAGGTTAAAGTGCATGAAAAGATATCATGAAACGAAACATTAATAAAGTCTGAAATGGTTGAACAAATACCTCAATAAATGTACCTATTTGTTTTTTTCTCAATCACTTGTTAGTGTAGTGTCTGTGGAATATGCGAAAGAGAACGAGTGAAAGACGAAGCGAGATTGTGCGCGAAAGGCTAGCGGTTCGCCGTGTGCGGCAGACTAAGCGAGACCGCAGCGTGATGCGGTTCGCGAGCCGAGTATCAGTCTTATATTGTATAAAGTCATCTAATAAACTGTAACTCTACCAAGAGTTTCATTGGATATCGATCCCGTAACCAGACACGATATTACATCGATAATACCACCAGGCAAGAACATAACAGTTAGTAAACGAATGCATTTGTGATATGCTTTGTTCCATGTATCGCTCAACTATATAATGTAGATAATACCATGAACCAACGTCCATTGCATTTTAAAAGAACATTATTTCACTCTTCAATTGTTGTAGAAAGAAAGTTCTGCGGTTGCTTTAATAGTTTAGCGGTGCATTCGTTAGAACGACAGCTGCAGAATGGCTGTCAATTATCCTCCCTCGGAGCGACTGGCGCCTGAAATATGTGTTTTCCTTTCACATTCTTCGTGCGGGGGATGACCGGTGGGTCGGCGGATACAAAGAGCTCAGATGGAAAACATTTTTTATGAAAATAGTGTTATATCATCCGTAAATCTTTATTATTCTAAATTTAAAAAATTGCAATATACAAATAAAATGTCTTTTAATTTAAAAAATAAACCCTTGTAAAACACAATGTACTTATATTTTTTTCAGAAATTACAGACCAAATAAAAAATAATTATATTGTAGCGAGATTCTAAAAGAATTTACGCACTGTCCGAACCCCTGGAAATATCTCACTTGCAACAACATTATCGTAGGATCAAGAACGGTCTACAATTATCTACAATCTTTAGAAAACGTCTAGAAATGCATGAAATAACCGAGGAGCGACGAGGACCGTCTCCTAAAACCTAGAATTATCTCGAAAGTAAGAAAATACCAGCATTGGTACGGAACATAAGTACGGAACCACGCAGCAGCAGGTGTTTAGTTTCCTTATTTGACAGTTCGTTCAGTGCGAAGTAGGCCACGAGCCGCGAGACGATGTTCAGGGCCAGTCGTGAATTGCGAAGCGACAGATATCGAGCGAAGTACCTTACTGGCGTTGAAAATAAGCAATAAATACTATGTGCGAAAATACGTGAACGTCATAGCGATAATAAAGTATTCATATACGAGTGATATATTGCGAAATAGTGTAGATTAAAGAATATCGTTAAGTTTAATTCGTGTTTAGTGACTTCGTAAATTGAATAATTAATTATTCTTTATTTAATAAATCGCTAGTTAATTTCAAGTGTTTTCATTCATTTCTCCCTAGCGATATTTATCTTGACACCACCACACTTAGTGGCTTTTAGTATTCATTTCAACATGAAATTGATAGCTATTTAAAAATGGTATAATATATGTGTATTCTATTTGTAGTTTTCTGGGATATTCTGCCGTGTAAATGTAGGCTCTCTGACCGGAGTTTTGGATCCCATAGCAGGGATCATCATCAGGGCTGATGTGATATGAACATCAGCTCTGATGATGGGATCCGAGACGTCGGCCAGAGAGGTCACATATACACGGCAGAATATCCTAGAAAACTATCCACGGAAGATTGTGAACGTCAGTGAAAACCTGAAAACGTTTTTAATATAGTTTATTATTCTTCTCACAATTGTTCGATTACTGGACATACGCCTCTTCTAAAACCTTCCAATGTTTTCTACGTTGGGCTATTTGTCGCCTTCTTCGACCCACAAACTGGACGTGAAAATCTCCCACCAATAACGCGGAAACGCGAGATATTCTAGAAGACCCAGGCCGACGTTTCGGCACGGTATCACATGCCATTGTCAAGGTTAAAAAGGCCTCAAAAGTTATGGACTAGCCGTACTTGTTCGCGGGTGACATGAAAGTCTCTCACCAATAAGGCATACATATATGTATGTATTAGTTATATGTAATTAATAAGAAGTAATTTCATATTTCTTCATCACAAAAGCATCATAAAATAATAAAATCGGTTTGAAAAACCATTGATGTATTTCAAAAGTTAATAAATGATTATATATTTCCCTCCATAATATGTGGCAAACATGTTCACCTATCTTATCCATGATTATAAGAATTTATATTAAAGTAATGGATTACGGATTAGATGACTTCAGTTCTAGGTATTAAAAATTATGCAAATTACAACTAACATGTTGACTATTAATGAGCATAATAACATAATATGTCTCACATTTATTAAGATTATCAACTCTATGTGAGTTCTAGAACATATTTTGTATACAGGTTAAACCGTACTATAGACTAAAATTCAATTTAATATTCTTTCACGTTTACTATTATTAAAATGAAGAGATACGTAGCGAGTATTCTTGTATACATCGTATGACTGCTTGTGTAAATCAATTGAATCAGAAACAATTCCACGGTCTATATTATGTAATACTGTTTTACTAGTCGGTATACGAGCCGAATCCTATTGATGCAAAATTACAGGCCTAAAGGGCATTTATTTAATTAGAAAAATAAAAGCTTTTGAACCCCTGTCCAGATGAAAGGGTAGCGGTAGAAAAAGAAGGGTCAGGGGTGACCGCCCCGGGGTCGCGGCCTCACTAATGGCGCCGCCCACTCCAGCCCAGGTTTGATTTATTGACACTATTTGTGTGGTAACGATCCTCCAGCCCTTGCCTTTTTAATTGGGCCCTTCGCCTAAGCCCCGCAAAGCAAACCCTAAAAGAGTAGCCCCATGATTAATTAGCTAACAAACAATTTGCTGAAATTGAGTTTTTTTACGTGTTCGTCTTGTAACAAATAATTTAAAAGTACAAGCCCGTCAATAGTCACGGGTTTTTAACCAATCTAATAGTATTGTTAACATTATAGTTTAATCCTAGATCACTTAACGCTTTTTCAGGTTGCAGTGTCATTAAATATTATTCTGACAAACTAAGGAAACGAAATTTCTATATTTTTTTAATTATCAAAATGATATTTTTTAACTTCTTCTTCAAACACATATACAAATATTTTTTAGAAAATAAAGTAGCTTACATTAGACAAGATGCAGTTAAATTTACCTGAAAACTATTCTAAGGCTAAGCTAAAGTAACTCTTTGCACTCATTGCAAATTGAAACAGTGCGTTCACCACAAATGGTCTCGATGCGGGAACAAAGCGGTTATAATACGTACAGTGGAAATCCTGACGGTGGCTGTGATCCGAATTTTCAACGCTGCAACGATCTTTCGAATACGTCGGTTAATCTTTGATGACCATTCGTTGGTGATACTTGGTGTCCCATTATTTATTATTAAAGTGGGCTTTTTGAGTGCTTTAATTATTTAAAATGGTCACTTATAATATATTTCAGGAACTAAATAGCGTGCATATGGGATGAGTACACGCGGGTCACTAATTTGCTAATTCATGAACGTATTGAGCGGGGTGACACAAGGTTGCACCTGGAACACACTTAAATGGAACGAAGACGTCGGGTTATCTAGGGTTAAAAAAAAGACTTTTTTATTTAATAATTTGTTAACCCTTCCCAAGTCAATCCAGTTAAACTTGTAATATTTCCGTCAATACGTGCAACATGAAATTCGTATTTTAGCTAATCCAAAAAAATAATTTCGCCTGACTAATGTGAAATGACTTGTGCAAAACCAATAACGTATAGCGAATCCTACTAATAATAATAAATGTTGAATTTAATCTGATATGTAATTGATTTGTTGGATGTTAGCTACGATAAAAAACATTTGTATCTAAATAAATATAAAAATATTATACACTTCTTTGTAAAATTAGGCAATTCGCCCTTAAAAAATATTATACATATACCTATTCAAAGTGAATAGAACAAACATTTTAACGTAATTTTTATATCTTTAGAATTTTATTATTGAAAAAATCAATATTACGATGTTCTACAATATAAACTTTATTCTACATAAGGTAGTATTTTAGAACATTTTTTTTTGTATTTGTGTTACTACTGTTGTATGTGTTGTACACTCACTCAGGCACGTTCCTGAGTGAGTGTAAAAAAATGAATGGTTATATTATTCCATTCCATACATCGTAAATACATCGGTTAAATGGAACTTCATCGTGTAGCATTGTGCAGCACACACCTAGTATTTGACAGTTACGCCGAACGTCGCTTCATTCCGTGCGCGCATTTATCACATATGAATACCGGGATAGTATGATTTTTCAATTAAATTTTCTTTTCGATTTGTTCATATTACCTTCTAGTAATGTAAGTATTGTAATTTTTTTTCAATATTTCGACTGCAATTCAATTAACCACGTTAATTCATCAATAAATGAGTATGGACATGCGCTGTGTTTATGAAAACCTTTACCGTGCACATGGTTACAATTACCTGTATATGTTTACTGTATACAAAATGCCAGATATTAAGTCTCATTTGTAGCCCCTTTCATAATTTGCTTCAAAATACTGCATGATATTTATTTTATAGATGCGAAAAAAGATTTTTTAGAAGTTAAAAAGTTCTGTCGCCAAGGGCGAAAAATACATGTTATCCAAAAATCGTCATTCTCTTTCTCATCAAACTTTATTTACGTCCCAAACCCTCGTTGCCATTCTCAATTTTTCTGTTGAAATCCAACCGTACAGTTTGCTAACAGCTCAGTGGGTTAATTACCCTTATATTTTTTTTACTCCATACGAGATATTTTGCCTTTGTAGAGATGCATAATGACAGCCTCCAATCCAAAGAGGAGTCGGTTTCGTGACTAAACATGGAATGATGTGTAAAGCTACTACATGCCTATTAGGCCATCACCCTTTACAAGGCTTCAACTAATTGACCCACATCCATTCTTTTCATCCGTGCTTTGTCCCTATTTCTATTCATAAATAAACATACCTGTTTACATGTATGTACTTATATATTTAAACATACACATACCGTTCTCATCATTTCTGTCATTCTTACACTTTTAAGTCAACGTTTCGAATTTAAGGATTAGTATTCTCAGTTGTCTTTTAAATATAATATATGTCCTAGAAATATAAATATATATGGTTAACATTAAATCGTTAACATTAACACTTCTTTGACATTTACAATAAAATAACACTGAAACCACAGTTTTAATACATAGGTATTTGATTAGATCTTTTTTGAGCATTGTATTTTAAGGGTCAGCTCGTACAGAAGCATTTTAACATTAATTTTATAATTACATACTAAACTGTCACCGATGTCTGTTGTGCATATTGAATTAATCGATAAACAATGAACACTTTATTGATGGTGTAACGTGGTGGTAAATTGGCGATGTAGTGTCGGGCTCACAATGGAAATTCGTGCTGTAAAATCATACAATAATTAGAATAATACTAACGGTATATATTTGGAGATATCACAACATGACGCAGATAATTGGCTAAATGTTCACGACTCAACAGATTGTTATTAATATACCGAACATTTTAATTGCTTTGCAAATATTCGTGCGAGTACATCATTTGACTACGATCAAAATTCACTTAATTATAATATTATCATAAATTAATATACTCATTGTCTATCAAAATAGTAATACAAAGTTGAATATGTTAAGTTATAAGCCACGAGGCTATTTGTCCTTTAAATTATTGGAGAACATTGAAGTTACGCCTGTCTCGTGGAGTGTGCACGACAGTTGACTAACGCCGATTCCCAGCAGAGAAGGCTGAGAAGGTGAAATGTCTTTACTCTTATGTCTTGTACCTCTCATACCACTCATGCCTTGTTAAATTTTTAAATCTAAAAATTTTTTGTTAAATCTCTAATAATGCAAAATTCAACTATTTTTTAAAAAAGTATATCGGTATCATCGGTAGGCTGGACCGGAGACAATTGAAATAATAGCCATAATAATTAGAATCCTATGTCTATTTTGCACGTGATTGCAAGAGCCATGTATCGAGACCCGAGACACGAGTGTAGAAGTGTACAAATGTAAATTGTTTGTAGCCTTCTAAAAAAAATTTGGCGTTAAAATTGTAACGCAGAAATGAATGAAGTATCTGACTTCGGCTTTTATTTAGTCCTTTCATAGGTTGACAGAAGAACCCTTTCATTTGCCAGAGTCAAGTTCTTTTGTTTTTAATTTTCCTGACCAGATTAAGGTAATTAATTGCAAATAATTTTGGATAAATTAAAAAAAAACGATTTATGAAGGACACCTAAGCGTGCTAGTACTTTGTTTTGATCTACTGAGTAGCCTCATTATATATGTATTATATACATAAATACATATATAGGTATATATATATCATGATCCTGCTTTCATATATCTCTATCTACATCTTGAATTTAAGTCACGGTAAGTTTAAGAAGTGACTGTAAGTGCTCTGACAATTAATTTAATGTACCTATTAATTCTATTTTAGAATAATACACGGTGGCCCATAGTAAGCTTTTTTCAAATCACTCTTTCTCGGTATTGCAGAAAAAAGCTAGAGAGGGGTGACATCGGCTGGTATAACTGCTTCATTACTAGGTAATTCAATTTAGTCACCATGGATCAGTTCAGGGGGCGGCAGCGCGCTTTTTGTGTTCGCGCCTCTTACGAAAACGGTCACTCTTACATCAGTGTACGTCGTTTGTTTCGTTGAGAGTATCGTTTAAACAACAAGAAAAACTGTCCCAGTTTAAATTTATTTAAAATTTAAATAAAGCAATTTGAAGAGACTGCATCTACATTCAAACCACGTGGCAGAGGGCGCGAATGACTATCCTCGCATGTCAATACGGAAAAGTTCATCTGCACTGGGATTGTCTCGACCTTCGTTGGAACGAATTTTGTCAATAGATTTAAAGTTTCCCCGAAAATAATACAGCTTGTACAGGATTTAAAAGAACAAGATTTTTAATCACGGTTTCATTTAGTCACTGAATCGCTTGTCCTGTTTTACCGTTCAGCGATGAAGCACATTTTCATTTAAGTGGATTTTGAATAAACAGAACAATCGGTACTGGAGCAAAAATGCCAACGTCTGAAGCATCAGAAATCCCTCCATTTGCCGAAAATTACTCTTTGACTAGCCATTGCAAGTTGAGAATTAATTGGCCCTGATTTTTTCGAAAATAAGAGAGGCCAAAACGTTACTGTTAATTAAGCTCAAGTGTACTGTAAGTTAAGCTCAACAAAATTCAGTTATGTTGAGATACTTCGAAACTTTTTTTCTTCAACCAGCATCGGAAAGGGCATTATTTTATAATAGCGGTAGTTTCAGCAAAATGGGGTTATCTGCCGAATATCAGACACTAATATGGACGTGATGAAGGAAATATTTCCGGGAAGGTGATCTCTTGTAGAGGTGAAATCGTATTGCCTCCCAGGAGTCCATATCTCACAAGTTTTTTTTTATGGAGATTTTTTAAGATTTTTTTAAAATGTTTAAATGATAAAGTCATGCTAACAATCCAAAAACAATAAGTACACAAAGGGAAAACACCGGCCAAGAAATGGGATCCATCTCACGACAAACAAACATCAGCGCGTATTTAGACGATTTCATTTTTAAATTATAAATAGCAGTTTTTTTTTAATTTTAAACTTAATTTGAATAAATAATATCAATATAGAAATTTTGTTTGATTTTTCAAAAAAGCACGTTTCTGTGGGCCACCCTGTATTAGTTTCCTGGGCATCCAAAGAGACAGAATAATTATCTGGATATTGCTTACCGAGATAACTTCTAATTATTATACCATTTTGCGCAGGTGATCACAAATTTTCACACACCTTTGGGGTGAAACTCAAAGTACAGAACTAAGCACCTAATCAACTCTTACCTATAGTTATGAAGCTCATTTTAAGATCTTATTAATATTTAGCCTGCCGTCAAAATCAATTTGTTCTTATTCAAGTGCAAAATCTTCGATTTTTAATCAAAAAATTTCTTGTTTATATCAATTAATTAACACATAAATATTTAATCAATTTGTAAAATTATCCAGATAGGAAATGAGTCACAAAGTATTGTAGCAATACTTGTGAGGTAGACTGCCTAAATTAGGAATCGAAAATGTTCAAGCATTTATGATCTAGTATTAATAATTATGGAGATATGCGACTTAAAAATTAGTTTTTTTTTTAATATTTCTAACTTATCTTCTGTAAAACGTCTAACTATCATAAAAGTATTTTATGTCTTCTATTAAAAATTCTAGATAATTTTAATATTCGTTTTAAAAAAAATATTTTGTGAAGAAATTGCGGCATCATAAAACTATTTTATGTCTAGTATTAATAATTCTAGATAACTTAATTTATCGTTTTTAAAAAAATATTTTGTAACGAAATTGCGGCAATGGGAGACGAGATGAAATATTTAAAATTTTTTTGTCAAATTTTGCATATAAAATACATAAAGTATGTATACATACAAATATACATAAAATTGACATAACTAGTGATTTTCCACATCCGCCTTCTACCGCAGTGTCCATCAGACTAAATCAAAAGAAAATGTATTTTTTTTATATAATTCTTTTTTTTATAAATAGTAGTTAACGAGTTTCATTAAAAAAAAATGTGGTTGAAGTCTCAAAATGCATGAAAAAAAAAAATTGTTTGAAAACGTCTATTTTTATCAATACGAAGTTTTTTAAAGTCATCAAACGTACAAACCAATTTTAATGATTTGTTATATATAACTATAATATTAGATACCTCTGAATTATTGAAGTAGTTTTATTTTCATAATATTGGCAATATAAGAAAATTCAGTTAATGCTCATATTTTCTTAATTATTGTAAGTATTGTACCTACGCCAGTGAACATAATATTCTATATAATGCCAGAAAATCAGTTATAATGGCGTTCAAATACGGAAATAGGGCCAGATAATATCTCCCCAGTGTGGCTGAATGAAATGAGATTGAGTGTTCAGAACAAGGAAAATATCTTGGCCATATCTTCAATGATGACATCGAACGACAAAGGAGGCAGCTAAGTGTTCAACATGCTTTCACGCCGTTTTTACCGATGCAGCAGAGAGACGAAGAGCATCCGCTTCAAAGCATTCTTCACCAGCGTGTATACCTGCGAGCTCTGGTCGGATTACAAGCGAATGGCGTACGACCGACTTCGTGTTCAGTACAATAATTCTTGCAGAATATTATTGTTCGGGCTGGTACGTTATTGCAGCGCTTCCACAATGCTTGCCGAAGGCCGTGTTCGTGGATTCGTCCCGCTCCTAAGACATCGTGTTGCTGATCTTAAGCTGAGGCTGGCAGCACCAGCTCTCTAGTGCAAGCTGCGCTATCGTGCAAGTGTAGATCAAAAATGGCATCGGATGCAGAATAGCTACAGGTATGTGATTCCATAGCCGCTATTATAACAAGACTTGAAGCGTTCCATACGCATAAATTTTTTTATTACTGTTGATATTATTATTTTAGAACTTTAAATTGCCTATATATGTGTATATATATTCATTTTCGTATTTTTATGGTATATATTATTATTTGTATTATTTAATAGCTATATATGTATTTTCTTTGTGTATATTATATTTCACTATAACTAATATGTAATTTATAACTTGTAATTTATATGGCGGACCAGGTATTGCACTTTCAACCGCGTTACGCTGGAATAAACATTATTATTATTATAATTATTATTTTTATTATTATTATTATTTTTAATAGTTGTTTTTCAATTTATTACTTATTATTATTTTATAATTCGAAACATATATGTATTCTGGCATATACACTCTGATATTAAAGGATAATAAAAACTCATATTTTCCTAAAAAATGCGACGAATTGAATTTGCATTAAATGTGTCGCTGTAAGTGCTTCTATATTCTTATGAAAAAAAAATATCCACAATTTAATTTTATATATGCCATATTCTGTGCAACTGAGTCTCGGTTTTTATATTACCACAATGAATAGAAAATTATTATTCAGTTATTCTTAAGTACGTTAATGAATTCCATTCAATGTTTCTTGGCTGTTCAATAAGGAATTTAAAGATTCTCTAAGAAACATAAAATATGAAATAATACGTCTATTAGCCAAATTTATTAAATTAATTGATACACGAGAAAATCGTAATTTAACTGCTCCGTTGGTAAAACGTCTGTAATGAAGTACCTGAACAATGAATGTTCCTTTTTTCTACAACTATCGAATGAGTACTATTGAACGGATAACATAAATTATATTCTTAGCAAGTTATAATTAATGAGATAATTTATTGAATGAATATAAGAAAATGCAAATCGAATTATTATCAGAATAGGAGTTAAACTCTATCCACCTGCAATGAAATCTAATCGAGAGCAAAGTGATTATTTACTGTATCGAAAGAACTGATTTTACATACAAATAAGTATATAATTGCATAAATTCAAATTATATCGCTTTCGTCACGCTTCTTCAATAGTCATTAAAAAAGAGTATTTCCAGGCTATGAAATATCCGGAAATCAATGATATTAAATGAAAAATATAAGTAAAATATTAAAATCATCCATTTGTTATTTATCCATCTGCTCCCTAATATAATCATAAAACTTTCATCCATTTATTCTAAGCATTTGTTATTCAACGACATACAATATTCAAGCCCCATTAATGCAGGTATACATTTTCGGGTTCAGCGCTCATATTAATATTTATTATTTCCATTATTATTCCTATTATTATTCCTTTATTATTCATAACACTACCCTAAGATAAAATTTCTTTGGAAACTTATTTGTTTTAAATTTAGATGAAATAACATATTTGGTCATGGCTATCAGCTTGAAGAAGTCAGCAAAATATTATGCACCGCCATCTACACTTTGCTCGTTTTATTTTCATAGTACATAGAACTGTACCTACCTACACTTCACAGTGAAATTAGAATTCGTAGTGAAATTAGATTATTTTATATATGTCAGGATTTTTTTAAATGCTTCAATAGGCCGTGAGGCTCGATTGCGGGGTCACCAGCTTTTATTTATACACGTGTGATTGAATGAATGAGGTGGAATAATTTTTCGTGCATTCCCTAAAACATTTTTCAGTAAATGAAAAAAGTCACAGTTTCCTAATAAAATAAATATATTTGAATATAATTAAGCAAAAGAACTTTGTTTATCACCACTTAATTTTTGGTAAATTTCAGTTTCGGAAACAACGTTCCTTCGTCAGGGTATACTTAATACTAATTAAACTTTACAAAATTATGAACAATCATACCTCAGTATCAAGTGTCTGAATGGGGATAAATAGTGGGGGGGTGCGTTCTTTCCCACCCCCCACTATTTACCCCCATTTGAACACTTGACACGAGGTATGATTGTTCATAATTTTGTAAAGTTTAATTAGTATTAAATAAATTTGTTTTCCGATGGTCTCAAGATTTATCAACCATTCAGTATCTTCTGGTTTGAGTTATTTTGGGTATTCTACCGTATGTACACTACCTTTCTGGTGGATGTTTTAGATCCGCAACGGAGTCCATTATCAGGGATGTTATTGTGAGCGCTTATATTATGGTTAAGTATTGCTTGCAAAATCGTGTTGAAAGAAGCGTGTGCCTGTGTTTAAGTATTCCGTGGCAATACGATGTCGGAGACATGTATCGTCACGAATTGTCTTTTATCATGTGTGTATCACATATTTTGTGGAATTATTATCTTTACGGTATCTGCAACTAGACTGGTTTCGGAGCGCCAGATGCCACGAGGTTTTTAATTTGAGTCCATTGTCCCTATTGATCTCGAGTACCTCCTTGACAAGCTGTGTGTTTCGGGAGCTTTCCTTTACCTGGGCTTTCTAGAATCTTCGACACATATGCAAAATGATGGTCGTTATCCAGAAAGTGCTCAGCCTTTGCCGATTTTTCTGTACAGGCAAGTTTGCACGCCCATTTGTGCTCGTCAACCCTTTTGGAAATTGTACGCGCTGTTTGTCGGACGTAAATTTTATCACAGTCGATTATATAAGCACCGTTCGTTTCTAGATCGTCCCCCAGAAAGATCCTATACTCAGAAGCTTTTACTAAAAATTATTTTCCGGCTTAGAAAAAAAAAACAACTAAACTAATAAAAAAACAACTTTTTATTTTTGGTCTCAAAAATATCCCGAAATTTACAGCAATTCCTTTATAAAAATCAAATTTATATTGCTGATATATGATAATAATTTTTGTTTACAAAATATATGTTATAAATTTTTTAGATGATCGCTTGGTTCTTGGACTTAATCTTTATTAATTATAGGTTTTAGATTTTTCAATATCTGGTCTTCCAATTCGAACTAAATTCTCAAAATTTTCGTTTATTCCCATATCTATAAGGTAATATGCGAACTGATACACATATTTATAGCATACATGTATACAAATTTCTATGAGTACACGCTAATATGTGGACTTATAATGTCTTGTATCATCGCAAAGCATCTTCATTTGTCATTTTTTACCACTAAATAAATACCATATGAGAATAACTGCCACAGAACAGGTTTTTACCTAGTGTGGCAGTTATTAGTATCTTGTATCAACTAATCTTAATGTAAATAAACAATAAATAAATAAATAAATAGATAAATAAAATAAAAATGCTTAAACTCACTCAATTCTCCTATTGATGGATTTGGCGTTAAAATTGTAGAGATTAATTGTTTTATTATTGTTATGAATTATTGTTTTTCAATTTAATGATCATCGCTGAATTCTAATTTGTTATTGAGAAAGGGCCAAAGGCATGAAAAATGATTAATGTAGAAATTGTATTTTATTATCTATGCGTAGGGTAACAAAAAAGGTGAGACTTGTATAATATAATACAAAGGTACGTGTCATTTAAAAAAATATTGAGAAAAATTCCCCAACAAGAATTGCTAAAGTTTCGTATACGGTGGGGTTGTGAACCAACCTGTCATTTAGTTCCTTTCAGTGGTTTTCAATAATAAATTATATATGGTTAAATTGTTTTTTTGAAATCTCATCGAGTCTTTATTATTTAGCTATTTATAATATTAGAATATAGGGCCTGTTCATTCTTCCACCGCATCACATCATTTTTATAAATGTTTTTCAAGAAAATATGAAATGAATATATTATTTGTATTTAAAGTTTGTGTTTTATAAATACGTAATTTTTCAAATCTATTCATTTGTAATTGTACGTTATTTACTAATATATTTGAAGTCAAGTCATTGATAAAAAAATTATTCCAGGTATAATTATCATTTAATTTTTTTTATGTGATTTGTTTGATTTTTGTTGTTGAATTTTTGGTCAATAAAAAAATATTCACAATACAAAAACAATTTACAACACGTTCAATGAGTGCATTTTTTTTTATAACAACCTTTTCTCAAAAATATGTGCATATTGTTTTACTTGAGTATCATTTAGCAACCCCTAATTAAAAGCCCTGGATGGGAAGGTAACGACATTATTATTAAATTACTCCATTCGAAGCACGTATCATCCCTTATTGGACCGTACGCGAGTTTCTGTATCTTTTCATTCGTTTATCCTTCGTGATCTGAACATTAAACTGTCACTTATATTTCCCCGTAAAACTTATTTCACGATCCTAATATCGTCTTTTGCTGCCATTTAAAGAGCAAGAAACGTAATTATTTTTTGCAAACCCTTTTCTGAAATATGTACCGGAAATATATACACAGTTAAGTACATACTTATACTTAGTTAAAAACATATCCTTTAAATACATGAACAAATTTATTTTTTCGATTACGATATCTCTACCATCTTTCATTTGTTTATGTATAATATATATGTAAAAATAAATTTGTACATAAAAATATATCATTAATGAAGGAAAATTCATTATACATTTGATTAATAAAAATAAAAACATTTGATATTATTTCGGACAATTATTTGACATATTATATCCCAAAAAAAATATTTTGGCCGATACATTTGATGTGTTTTGTAATAGCGTACATTTCATTTCAATGTAAAAAGTTCAGTTCTCATTTGAATTTATTAATATCAACTAGCTGATTGGCCCGGCTTCGCTCGGGATCATAATTCGGTAAGCATCTGTGTCTCTTTTTTGCTGGTTTCGGCATCTGTGATTGGATTGCCTTTCTGGACCGTCTTCGCTTTGCAAAAATATCAACAGATATTTTAGCAAAGCAATCATACATTCTAGAGGTTTAGAAAGAACCAAAACTTTCTAGAGTTATTAGTTTATTGCATAGCTTGTAGAACGTTCTGGAATCTTCTAGAACTGTCCCTTTTCAGAACCTTCCAGAGCTTTATAATTCTTTTTGGAACCTCTAGACCCACCGACGCACTCCCCCACTCAGTTTGAAACCTTATAGATCTTTTTGATAGCTTGTAGAAATTTCTCCTTCCAGAATTTTCTAGAGAATTCTCCCCTCTAGACCCTCTAGAACTTTCTGGAACCTTTTAAACTCGCTGACACACTTCGCAATTTAGTTTGGAACCTTATAGAACTTTCTGATACTTTCTCCATCCAGAACTTTCTAGAGCATTCTGGAACCTTCTCTTAATCTTTTGGAACCTTCTTGACTCACCGATAAACTCAGCCATTCTGGAACCTTATAGAACCTTCTTAAACTTTCTCCTTCCAGAACCTTAATGTACATTCTGGAACCTTCTAGACCCCCAGACATACTCCACCACACTGTTTGGAACGTTAAGAAACTTTATTTAGAAGAATAAAGAATCTTCTAGAACGTTCTCCTTCCAGAACATTCTTGAACTTTATCAAACGTTCTGGAACTTTCTACAGTCACCGAAATACCCCGCTACTTTTTTCGGACCCTTATAGAACTTTCGGAAATCTTCTCCTAGAAATTTCTAGAGCTTTATCTAACGTTAAGAATCTTCTGGTCTCACTGACACACTCCGTACTCAGTTTACAACCTTATAGAATTTTTGGGAATATTATAGAACGTTCTCTTTCCACAACTTTCTACAGCTTTATCCAACGTTCTGGAACCTTCCAGACTCACTGACACACTCCGCCACTCACTTTGGAACCTTATAGAACCTTATTGAATGTTTTCCTTCCAGAACCTTCTAGAGTATTCGAGAAGCATCATGAACGTTCTGGAACCTTCTTGAGTCACCGAAACTCCGCCACTCAGTTTGTGAACTTATAGAACTTAAAGGAATTTTCTAGAAAATTTTCCTTCTATAATTTTCTAAAGCTTTATTGAACGTTCTAGAACCTTCTAGACTCGCCGGCATACTCTGCCACCCAGTTTAGAACTTTACAGAAACTTCTTGAACTTTCTGTTTCTAAAAACTTTTAAAGCATTCGAGAACCTTAATGAACACTCGGAAATCTTCTAGGACATACACCTTCCAGAAATTTCTAAAACTTTATCGAACGTTCTGGAACCTTTTAGACTCCCCGAGACACTCTTTCATACTGTTTGGAACCTTATAGTACTTTCGAAAATCTTCTAGAACGTTCTTCTTCCAGAACTTTCTACAACTTTATCGAAGTTATGGAATCTTCTAGAGTCATAGACACACTTCACCTCACTGTTTGGATCGTCATAGAACTTTGTGAATCTTCTCGAACATTTTCCTTCCAAAACTTTCCAGAGATGTATCGAGCATTCTGGAACCTTCTAGAGTCACAGACACATTCCACCACACCGTTTGGTACTTAATAGAACACTGGGGAACGTTCTTCTTCCAGAACATTCTAGAACTTTATCGAACGTTCTGGAACCTTCTTGAACCGACGCACTCCGCCACTCAGTTTGGAACCTTCTAGAACGTTCTCCTTCCAGAACTTTCTAGAATTTTATCGAAAACTCTGGAATATTCAAGACTCACCAACACACTCCGCACACTCAGTTTGGAAACTTATTGAACACTGGGGAATCTTCAAGAACATTCTCCTTTCAGAACTTTCTAGAGCTTTATTGAACCTTTTGGAACCTTTAAGACTCCCCGACACATTTTTCCACACTATTTGAACCTTGTCGAACACTCGGGAATCTTCTAGAACGTTCTCCTTCCAGAACATTTAGAACATTATCGAACGTTCTGAAACCTTTTAGTGTCACCGACGCACTCCGCCACTTAGTTTGGAATCTTCTAGAACGTTCTCCTTTCAGAATTTTGTAGAGCTTTATCGAACGTTCCGTAACCTTCTAGACTCCCTAACACACTCCTCTACATTGTTTGGAACCTTGTCAAACACTCGGGAATCTTCTAGAACGTTCTCTTTCCAGATCATTGAACTTTATCCAACGTTCTGGAACCTTCTAGAGTCACCCACACACTCCGACACTTAGTTTGGATCCTTATAGAACTTTCTGGAATGTTCTAGAGCGTTCGCTTTCAGAACTTTTAAGAGATTTATCGAATATGCTGGAACATTTTTGATACATCGACACATTACGTCACTCAGTTCTGAATCTTACAGAAATTTCGCGAATTTTCTAGAACCTTCTCCTTCCAGAACTTTCTAGAGCAGGTTTTTCCGGAACATTTTAGACTCACCGACACAGTCGGCGCGCCTATTTTAAATTAATTTGAAGCATTTGCGGCCTTTCCATAATAAAACAATGTTCTAGTAAGCACATTTTCGTCACCCACTCCCACCCACGCGCAGCCACCCCCACCAAACTCGCATATTTTTGATCTGACACCAAGGGATATCTTTCACCATTACCATCGGTGGGTGGTTGTGGCTGGTTGTGGAGAAAAGTTGGCGAGTAGAGAAACACGAGTTTCTTTATATATATGTATATATATATATATATTGATTGATTCAGATATGTTATTATCTTTCATTCTAATTTTTATTTGCGTCAATTGATCAGATTCTCGTAAGATGTGGTAGATTTTAACTCTGTGGGTAGACTTTTTCCCTTCGTTTGATAAAAATATGATTTAAACGTTAAAAAAAAGGATATGTTGAATTTAATTTCCTACACTGCATCGCAGTAGCCTCGGCCTAGGTATCGTTATAAGTGGCACTGATACGACAGTATTTTGTAAATGTGTGGCTAGAAGTTTACTTCCGTTTTTTTTTAAAATCCATTTAAATATTTTTTGAACATAATTTAACTTAATGGATTAAATTATTTTTCTTAGAACTTTTTACGGGAAGTAAATCTGTTATTGTCGCTGTTTTATCAATATCAAAAAAGTGCACCTGCTATGATCGACTATAATATAGACAATCAATAATACACACATATCTAGGTATTGTGTAAAAATACGTACATCATCTTTATGAAAAAACATTTTCACACTAAATATCACCCGTAATACCATTAAGAGTTAGACATTGATATAAAAGTTTTGAAGTAAAAATTCTGAAAACGCTTATGAAAACATTATATCGTTTTTGGGGAGGTAATGTTTGGCTACCCGCGGAGACGCTCCACGTCGCTCCGCCCGACGCCGGCGCCGGCGTCGTTATTCAGCCCGTAATGCCTTCGTTATTCAATATGCTGAAATAACGCATTGGTTTTGAATTATTACATCGTAAGCGATATTCACCTATCTACAATGTAAACGAAACCATAGCTAGTAACTTTTTTTTGTTAACTAGGTTTTGCGTATTTACTTGAAAATATAATATCACAACACGAATCAAGAGAATCCGTACCGAGGAGATGCGGAGACGAACGGATAATGTCTAGACATGCCAGCAAGAGGACCCAGCGGACTGGACCACAAAGGCGATGTCAAGAGATGGGCGGCGCATTATTGTAACTGCGATCATGGACAAAACAAGAAGACTACCTATATGTATTTATACTGTCCAAAAAAAAAGTTTTTATTTCACCAAAAACTCACTAGACACACACTATCCTAGAGCATTGTTATTAAATTTACATTAACTTAATGTTAAAAATAAACTAGAATATTTCATACACTTAATATACAATTTCTTAACCCTAGAAGCCTAATCTACGCCTGCGAGGCGTACACGAAATCGAAAATTCTCTATCTCTTTCTAACGGGTGAAGTTAGCGCCACGTGCTGTTTAACCAACTCATTTGCCCACGGGAGCTTGCCGATGGTACCTGTGTCGGTAAGGTAAGTCCCGCCATTTTTTACTTATTGACGTACAACACGCCTGCGAGACGTATGTTTAGGCTTTGTGTAACTTTGGACTAAGATTGTGTGATTTTACTTTCATTAGTTTTTTGTACATTTTATGTTTATCTCGGCATTGTTTCAGATATAAATATGTCGCGGTCTAATAGATTACACAGTGACGATATTTCGGCCGTCTTTTCTAGGAGAATCAGCTTCTGAAGACGAGGACAACCAGTTTGTGGACGACGTTGAAAGCGAAGATGAGAATAATTATGTTACTGAAGAGGTTTTCCCTTTACAAGAATGCTGCATGTGTAATCAATTTCAGATAGGAGAACCTGAGCTCAAAAAATGTAAATAATGTGCTTTTTGCTCTTACAAAAAAAAGAGAATGTAAAAATTAGTGTGCTTTAAGTGCAAAAAGTCAGTATGTTGCGAACACAAAGTTGATGTCTGTGTAGATTGCGCTTAAATTATAGCTAGTCATTAAAAATCGGATTACTTTTAATGTATGTCCTGTAACGTATCTACCTTTACACCTAAGCTAAATACCTAACTATAAAGTTTAATAATGTAAGTTTTACGAAAAGCCCAAAGCTTGAGACTTTAAGCTACCGAATTGAGCTTTATTACAGCTTTTGGGACTTTTAAGCACACACTTTATGCTTTAAGCTACTAGATGAAAACTTAAGTTGAACTTAGAACTTCGGAAGTATATTTACATGAAAGCTAATATTTTATTTATTTTTTTTTTGTTAAGAATTTATATTTTCAAAATTGGCCAGTCGTGATCTATCTAGTGGTTAGGAAAATTCCTCCTCCGTTGTGTCCGTAGCTATCCAAAATTCTTTTGATATGTGGTGAGATTCGTATTCTTATTAACGCGACTAGACTAATATAGATCGAATTCTTACCTAACTATGGAAATAACAAACGCACGTAACTAATCCGTACTCGTCCTTCTAGAAACCGCTCTAGAATTCTACAGTTTCGCCTATATGAGAGATAGCCGATATCGTCCACGTCCGGAGTCGGCCTAAAAGCCAATTATATGCGGCGTAGCCGAGGAATAAACGCTAGTAGCAAAACTCCCTTACATTGAACCGCCATAACTATAATACCACCGGGGTTAAAATACTGTAATATAAAACAATACAATCGTTGCCAAGTTAACGGCATACGCTAAAGATTCCGCCCGCATTGATTATCAACATCTCATAATAGCAGCTTAGAACAGTGTCAGCACAACCACATGCGGCACCCATTTATGACAGATTTACAAGATATAATAGCATACGTTATATTCAAAACACAAGTAAGAAACCTACCGATAGCGCGTCTCACGTTGTCCGATCTGCTCAATCTGTTCATAGTACATAGTAGAGGAAGACAAACATATATATATTCACAACAACTAGGCGCAACAGAGGCTCAGGGCAAGCTTTGTCTGACATTATCGCAGCCCGAGATTCTAAGGGAATGGAAGATACAGATTTGTAAGTGAAATTTAAGAAGTGTCTAACCACTTCTGTTCAAACGTGGATTCTAGATGCCCCCCCCCCCCCTGTAGGGGGGAGGGGGATGCGGCCCCAGAGCATCGCCGCATCCGGTGGTTAACTCCTGTTTAGACATAACCTCCCACACTAAGCTGCAGACCAAGATCAAGCCGAGACTCTATTGCTCCTGCTGGAATCCCCCGAAGTCCTCGCTTCCCGGCGACAAACATATCAGGAAGAAATCCCGCGTCTGATATTAAGGTTTGTATATTATCCCGCGGGGCAGTCAAATTGACTGGTGTATAATGATGAGGATCCCACGTTGCGGCTACATGAGCCGGATTATTATGATGTTTACTGCTGATTAAAGGGCTGAATGAACTAACTGGGTGACTGGAAAAGACTCTCCCTTGAGCGCGTCAGTCAGAGCCATGTTAGCATCGCCAAATATAGTTGATGTGATTGATCCCACGGTGTAGTCTTATTGACTAGAGATATTAAATGATGGTAAAACAGCATGATTATTACAGTTGATTGTGAAGTTCCTGATATGTTTCTCGCTGGCCGGGAAGAGAGAACCCCGAAGGTCTCTGTATACAGCAAGTTAGAAAAGGTGGTGACTGATGAGAATGATGGTGTTAGTAATGCCATCGCGCGCCTGAATGCGGTCCCGATCATAAAAATTGATTGTTAAACTGCTAACAGATCTCGTTCATTAAAGCGGCCCCGAGCATAAGTATTGACTGTCGAACTGCTACCTGCATCTTATAATTTCTCGTTCATGAGGAACGTCCTATCTCGTCCTTGAGTACGGAGTTATTACATTCACATACATTCATAACCAGAGCCCGAGCTCGTCGAGCCAAGGGGAGTGAAAGAACGTAGGGGCTTCTTCCCTCCGGCTGTGTTTGAGGCACGACGCTCTGGTCCGATTCGAAATGCTTCACCTTTGCTTGACTGAACACATTTTAACTGTGTGGAGGCTTTGCGCAATTCTACTTAGACCCACCCAGAGTGTCCCCGCAGTCCCGTTCATCCCCTGGATCAAGAACACGCACCCCGTCATTTGATCCCAGTTACATACAACTATCTGTATCGCGAGTGTATCTCTTTCTTCAATCCCCTTCATTTGCTTCTCATAGTTGCTCGTCCAAGCGGAACGCCCTGTCTCGTACGTTGACGAGGTCCCGAACGAAGGTTTCGATTGAGGTACGGCTACCTGAGTCTTTTAGCTGACATTCATGAACATTCATATCCGGAATTCGAGCTCGTCGGGCCAAGGGAGTGAAAGAACGTAGGGGCTTCTTCCCTCCGGCTGTGTTTGAGGCACGACGCTCTGGTCCGATTCGAAATGCTTCACCTTTGCTTGACTGAACACATTTTAACTGTGTGGAGGCTTTGCGCAATTCTACTTAGACCCACCCAGAGTGTCTCCGCAGTCCCGTTCATCCCCTGGACCGAGAACACGCACCCCGTCATTTGATCCCAGTTACATACAATACCTGTATCGCGAGTGTATCTCATTCTTCAATCCCCTTCACTATTCCATTTATACAACAATCACGTAACTAACCTCGAGAGTCTAGCACCGGTAATAAGATCTCATTATGCTACGTTGGAAGTTAACATTGCATAACCGGACGGAATGCCTATTTCCCGCGATCATATTCAATTTGTAAAACGCAATAATATGTATTTATATATGTTAGTAAAACGTTTGAAATGCAGAATGCACGTATGATGACCTCGCTTCTATCCTAAAGATAATTAAGATATAATCCCGACGTTACGTCCCGACATCAGTACTAATTTGTTTCCGCGTCCGTTACCGTCGAACTCTGAACCCACGTAATGAAATGAATAGTGACCATGAGACAATGACAAATTATATAGCACGAACATTCCATTTGATACACATAAGAAAACATCAGGAATAAATAATATCAAAGGTTCTTATCTTAGTTCTGTAGTTGGTCTGCTTCTGAGATGGCATCCTGATCCGAAGTAATATAACTCTCCAAAATTGAGCAATTACCAGCGCCTGTGTAGCCCTTCATTTCCCTTGTATATATATTTTAATATCAGCGCCTGTAAAACTGTATTAGATCCTAGAAACAAGAAAACTATTCCCTCTACGCCGAGCACATACAGAACATAAACCCCTTCAATCTAGTTCATCCACGGTTATGCAAAAAGGCGAAAGAATAGTAATAGTAAAAGGTCCTTAACTGACAGAAGTTGAAGTTCTCTGCAAACTGTCCATATCTTATAGTGGCGCCTGTGTATTCCAATAACAACTTTCCAGTCATGTATTTAACATAACGTCCTCCTTGTGTGTATGTGTGCTGCAATATCTGTCATCCAGTTAGTGATTCCCAAAATAGTGTTTTCCTTGTATATATATATATATTTCAATATCAGCACCTGTAAAACTGTATTAGATCCTAGAAACAAGAAAACTAATTCCCTCTACGCCAAGCACATACAGGACATAAACCCCTTAAAACTAGTTCATCTACGCCGTACAATGATATCACATGCAGACATGACCAATATAATTACAAATATGCTTGCGTCCCGCCGACTGGACGCCTGTGTTTTCCAATAACAACTTTCCAGTCATGTATTTAACATAACGTCCTCCTTGTGTGTATGTGTGCTTCAATATCTGCCATCCAGTTAATGGTTCCCAAAATAGTGTTTTCCTTGTATATATATTTCAATATCAGCACCTGTAAACCTGTATAGAATCCTAGAAACGAGAAGACTATTCCCTCTACGCCAAGCACATACAGGACATAAACCCCTTAAAACTAGTTCATCTACGCCGTATAGTGATATCACAAGCAGACATAAACAATACAATTACAAGTATGCTTGCGTTCTCCCCCACATTGGTGGAAATATTCGCATTCGTATTCACCGAATAGTTGGCCTGATATTCGTATTCATGAAGGTAGTATTCGTTGCATCAAGGTTATTATATTTACAAGTATGTTCAAGTTCCCCCACCTTGGTGGAAATATTCGCATTCGTATTCACCGAATAGTAGGCCTGATATTCGTATTCATGAAGGTAGTATTCGTTGCATCACTCTCGATAATAAAATCATATAGATAAATAATTACGGTAACTCATAAAAATATATGATATTACTTATATTAAACGAACAAAACAAAACAATCTGTCATATTAGTAAATAACGTGATCACGGAAGACCGAAGGTTAACTACCCCTGAACACACCGCGAACTGCCCACAATAGTGAATAATGTTCTAGAAAACATTTCAAATATCTAATATTGAATGAATAAAACAATGTCATATGAAAAACTATCACGGTTACGGAAGACCGAAGGTTAACTACCCCTGATCAAACCGCGAACTGCCCACAATAATGGAAAATGTTGTAGAAACATTTCAAATATCTAATGTTGAATGAATAAAACAATGTGACTATGAATAACCATCGCAATTAAGGAATATATACAATTCGAAACACGTCTCTATAAGAACTCGACAGGAACAAATCGTGTTTTCAACGGTTGCCCAATGACGCAATAAAAACATGTAACGAGTTCAGATAAACCACACAATCATGTTTTAATAAAACAAATATAAAATCCAGATGCATTCTTAAAATATATTACTTGTGGGGAATTCCTCGTACGATTTGAATTTATATCACACTGTCAATCGTGATATCAAAACCCCATAAATACTCCGATCCCAATTATTTCCAAACAATACAAATCATATAGAAATCCGTGTATTCAATCGCCAGTATAGATAACAAGCATTCTTTAGCATAAGAATACATCCGCCCTGAAGAACCTCTCGCACATTCCGAACCTCGCGACATTGAATATACATAATTATACTGAATTTTAAAACCCACGAACGAACACGAAACCCCCTTCGTCAGTAAAGTATTCCATTTTAAAGCCTTTATATCTTTGGTAATATATGAATATCGAATTTAAATGATTTTACATATGAACAGCGACAGAATTATATATTTCATAAGCGTTATGCAATAATTCACAGTCGCCACATTACGATTTCTTGTACATTAAATCCGAAGCGCGTATAGTAATAATTATCACTAGGCCCAAAATACGTAACAAAACAATCCACAACATATATCAATAATTGTTACGATCCAGAAAGTTCTAAATTGAATACACGAAAAAGGCAATAGAAATAAATAATATTGAAAATGCTTAGCTGTTCACTGTTCCAATTCTCTTTGAATTATTATCAACCTCTGGCTTTTTCCTCGATCCAGCCAAATTATCTTCCTTCCTGACTCTCCTCGACAAAGCCTCCGCCGACCTTCAAGCTGAAAACTCAAGTGCCGCTTTCCAATTTGTAACGCCTAACAATAGCTCCTATCTCTCGCCATTTTTGATTCCAACTAGCGTGTAAAGGTCCAAGTCTAACTCTAAAGACGCGTTTCATTGGTCAGATTCGGTGCTAACGCCCGCGTCTGTGATTGGACATCTCGTTAAACAAAATAACATAAAGCCTGCTTTACACGCCCGCGTGCAAAAATAATAAAGCTCGTCCGTACTTATTTATCCGGCAAATATTTAATTATAGAGTATTTAACGGTTTGTGAAGCTTCTCTTTATTATAAACTTTAGCAGATAGATATTTTCGTATAATTTTTCAGCAATGTCTATTTGAATAGGCCAATATCGTTACAGTCCTAAGAATAAGTAATTAATGCTAAAAAAATATTAGATTATTTAAAAAAAATATATGTTTCAGTTGATTTCTGAGAAGTTGACTTTTTTAGTTTGAATATAAGCGTAATTTTTTATTTTGTTGTAATAATAACTGTGATTATAGTTTTTATTGATAAATCTGTGTTTAATTATTAGTTAATATCCCAACCTTAAACTTCCTTCGAAAAATATGACATAAATAGATATATTTTAGCCTACAGGTTGTCATTTATATATGTACGCCTCTGAGACGTATGTTAAGGCTTTATGTACCTCCAAGATAGATTAGGCTTCTAGGGTTAATTCGCTAATTACTCTAGTCTCTCGTCCGGAGAACACTTTTTAATGTGCTGTTCCTATTGCATCGATCACTTTCTCCAATATCCTGTTCAGTTTCGAACGCAAGTTCTTCTCGCTACTTAGCGCCCGATATTTATCACTCAGTTTAAAACGCTTTGGTCACACTATTTTTCACTATGATTTTTCGCAGGTAATGACGCGTTAGTCAAAGGTCGAACAAGACTGATGGCGCAGCAGCCGGCCGACCTACTGTTATAGAAAAATGATGTTTCGCGACGTTTCGAAACATACGAGGTTGGCCTAGTTCTTTGAAGAGATTTCGATAACGCGTAATTTCTCATCTCTACCAACTCGTTACAATATACATATATGATACTGGTTCTTTGTATATTTAATAAAATTAAATTCATGTTTGTCGGTACTTATTGTTTTTACATTATCTAATTTCGTTCCAGCATTATACGTAAATACTTTCATTGTGGCATACACTTGTCACTTTTAATAATTAGCAGAGCTAAGGTTGATAAAATGCAACAGAAATGCCTTTCATAGCTGTTGCGCCAACATGATGTATAGGTGGAGCCTTAAAGAGTCGGCGATGTGTGAATGCGGCGCGGTGCAGAGCACCGAACATGTGGTCCACGAATGCCCCCTCCACTCATCCCCTGGCGAAACAAATGAGGGTGACTCCTGATGCTCTAAACTGGCATACAAACTTAAACGTCCCTCTCTGATCCCCCGCCACACGAAAGAAGAAAAAGCACATGACATGAGATCGTTAAAACAAAAATGTGGCAAAATTAGTAATGATAAAGTAAAGAATGAACAAAGTGGGAAAGCAAATCGAAGAGATTTTTAAATAATGCAGATGTGGCGAAAGCTGTTTCAAGAAAAATACTGCTTACCGTCTGAGAAATGGTACGATGCTAACTAAAGTTAGTAAGTGAGTTGTTTATCTTACATAAATTGATTTTTAACTAAATTGTTAGTCCTGAATTTTAGAAATATATCATCATCAGCAGTAATATAGTGCTTAAAATCTTCCCATTTATACAAACCCCTCGAGAAGTTTCTTGAAAAGCCTTATTGAATATATTTTCTGAATACAAGTTGCTAAATAAAGTTATAAAAACAAGTGTGAGAGAAAACATTCCAATCACACGCCTCATCTCTACTTCGTCTGATAGATGTTGTTTTACCCCTTGCTGCTGATTTCTGGTTCCAATAAAAATACCTAACATTTTATTAGTATATTTTGATATTTATTTATATACGAATTATTATAAGCAAAACAGTTATTTCTAAAAACTCTATAATATATTTACATACTGATTATTAACTAACTAACTAACTAACTGACCATCATGCCGTTTCCCCGCGGGGCAGGCAGAGAGGATTAAACGCCACACTTTTCTATCCTGCACACCACTTTGGCTTCGGCCACATTCATACATCTTCTCATACAAGTTGTACGGTTGTTGCGGCTTTTAACGGGGCCATCCTCAAACACTTGTTGCATCTGATCGTGCCAGGTCTTTCGCGGACGCCCTCTATTTCTGTTGCCTTCAACACTCGCCTCATATATTTTTTTAAACATCCTTTCTTCGTTCATACGTTCCACATGACCAAACCATCTCAGCATTCGTTTCTTTATTCTAACTACCACACTACAGCCAGCATTGCATTCACGTCTAATTTGTTCATTCCTTACTCTATCGACCAAAGATTTTCTACACAAGCGTCTTAGTGACTGATTATTAAAGCTTTGAAAATATTATTCATAAAAAAACTAAAGAAAATATTATTTTTACCAAGATTTTTAATTATTTTTAAATAGAAAACACCTACCTGAAAGAAAGTTCTTATCCAAAATAAATGAACAATTAAGATATCTATGATTTCTTATGACTTAATCTCAGAGATTTTCAGGATAAGGGCATTTTGCCATGTAGTACTTTGTCAAATGCTATATAAAAGAAACTCAATAAAATTTGCGTATAAATTATATTTATTCACATTTTGACAACTACTTGAACACCAAAAAGTGCTTCTCGAGTACATAAACCACTTCGAAACCCAAACTAAGTTTTGGTCATCTTTCCATATATAACTGTGATATAAGTATCCGTGTAGGTATTATTTGAAAAAATACCTTGAATAAGTGATTCGTTAGATGATGATCGTGTGATGATCACTGCATTTTCCTGCTTTTCTTACATTGGATCATTGAGAAAAAAAAAAAAAATATATATATATATATTTAAATCACCGAGTATAAAATCACATTTAGTAAATCCTCTCTTTGTCTCTTAATATTCTCGTTACAACCACTATGTTATGCTAGTAATTCTGGATGTTTTTGTTACCAGTAGTACAACATGTTTTATTTTATATTGACACGTAAAATTTTTAATCGTTGGAGACGTACGCCAGCTTATATGACCAATGTAATGTTTGAAACATATATTACAATAAGTTTTGGTCTATCTCTACGTTTAGATGTAATATTAACCATTATTGTGAACTTAGAACGATACTATAAAGCTCAAATAGCTAGAATGTAACTAATGGAATGAATAATTGGAGAGGTTTTCTAAATTCTTCCTTCTTTCGATTCTTGCTTTCACTTAATTATTATTACTAATTTAAAAGAGAATTGAACAAGTAAAAATTATTAAAGTCACTCAAACACGAATGATGGTTTGGTGTGGAGGCAATAAGTCATTCCCCATATCAACGTTTTTCGATCAAATACTTATTCCAATATCCTCCTAGCGTCATTAGATTTTATAAAGAAGCATCCACCCGTAAATAAAAATTGTAACGTATTTTTCATTTTATACAGGCCGCCAAATATTTTTTACTCAAATGTTTATATTGCTTTCATTGACAATTTTATTTAGCAGTAAAATGTTGACCTGGTGATTATGTAAGTGGTCGAGGGGGCGCACCGTTTTGGGAGACCACTGAGATATTATAACATAGACGGTTAATTTATTATTACTTGAAAAATGTTATAATGTTCCATGTTTTTGAAAATACATATAATACTAGCCTTTTTATTGAAATATACATTTTTTTCTTATATTTTGGAGCTATTTTGTACATAACATATGTTACAAAGTGTAAATTTCAATGATCAAGAGTGGGTAGTAGCGAAGGGAAAAACTTCATTTCAAAATGAAGACTACAACACACACACATTCACCAGTTTGAAGACTACAATTGTACACTACAATTGTAGTACTACGAAATGAAGTGAAGTAATGAAGTAATTGTAGTATTAATGAAGTGAAGTAATGAAATGAAGTAATTGTAATAATAATGAAGTGAAGTAATGAAATGAAGTAATTGTAATAATAATGAAGTGAAGTAATGAAATGAAGTAATAGTGAAGTAAATTAAATGAAATGAAGTATTTTTTTCTCCAAATAAACATTTGGCGACCTAAAAAAAAAAAGGTCGCCAAACAGATTTCTTCGTTCGATTCCAAAAAATTTTCAAACCATGGGGGGGGGGTTGTTACAGTTTCCAAAGATTTCTCCATTTAGCTACATCAACTTCCCAAAAATTTTTTCATAACTCCCAAAATTTTTCAAATCATTTATACTTTCAATAACTTTGGTGTTTGTAGTTTGTAGTGTGCACTACACATCAAAATGTGCGAAGTGTGCACTTCAATGTAGTATAGTACTACATTGTAGTAGTGAGTACAGAGCGGACCCATCACTAGTGGGTAGGTCAATTAGCACAATAATGCGTGCTCGTTCTGCTTTAATAACTGTTCTTGAGTTTATTATTAACAATAATATAAAAAGTTTTATTTTGTTTATTTTGGCCCGAAATAAATTACCATGGATCTCTAATAAATTATTGAACGAACATGTTTAAAGTCTACTTTTTGTCACCACTTATTTTGTACTAGCTGTGCCCGCGCGGCTTCGCACGCGTAGATTTTTATTACACTTTTTGGATCGTCATAGAACTTTTGTGAACCTTCTAGCACATTTCCTTCCAGAACTTTCAAGATATTTATTGAATGTACAGGAACCTTCCAGACACACCGACTCATTCCGCCACTCAGTTTAGACCTTATAGAACTTTCGGGAATTTTCTAGATCCTTCTCCTTCCAGAACTTTCTAAAGCAGGTTTTTCCGGAATCTTCTAGACTCACCGACACAGTCAGCGCGCCTACTTTGAAATAATCTGAAGCATTTGCGGCCTTCCCATAACAAAACAATGCGCTAGAAAGCAAATTTTCGTCACCCACTCCCACCCACGCACAGCCACCCCCACCAAACTCGCATATTCTCAATGTGACACCAAGGGCTATCCACCACCATAACCAACGGTGGGTGGTTGTGGCTGGTTGTGGAGAAAACTTGGCGGATAGGGAAACACGGGTTTCTTTTTATATATATATATATATTGATTGTAGGGTGTGAAAATTTTCTCGCTTATTTTTAGCTTTCAAATGTGCTACAAAATTATGTTTATGTATCATGATTAAGGCTTGACATTCTGGATTATTTTATAAAAAATACATTTAAATTGTGTAACTTATTGAGTATATATAGTAAAGACTTTTTGTAAAACTTCTTTTCATATCTCTGTGAAGTCTGTATGATTATCTAGATATTCCTTCTTGTTCTTAAAACGTAATTAATTAATTTTTAATATACTAGAATGCAAATTCCGGCATGGGGTTTTGAAAAATCACATACAATTAATTTAGTATTCGTTATCACAAATTCATAATTTTTGCACACTTTTTACAGATTTCTCAAACTGTTATTAATAAATTACTATATCGATTCTAAATTGATAAGTCACTGTTGATCTATCTTTCCTTAAAGTGAATGAATTTATTTTTTATGATTCAGATTAGATTAGATAAAATATACTATACCTATATTTGTAAATACTACCTATTCTGACGTCTACATATACATCGGCGAAGAGATTTTGCTTCGCTTTACGATAAAAAGTAACGAAAATGTCATTTTTTATTAATGGTATTTGATATTTATATACATAAATAAATATGCCGTTTATATAAACAGGCATAAAAAGAATATTAATAAACATGAAGCTCTCTCGATTTCCCTTAAGTAAAGAACGCAGAAATGAAGCGGGTTGTTTCTGGAGCCGAGGGTCGGGGGAACAATGAGGAATTATTGGCCACAGCCTTTTCACGGTTCACCGCGAGCCTTTATTTGTTTTGCTTATGATGCAGAAATCAGATCACAAATGATGCTCACAAAAGGCTATTTTTTATGCCAATATTACAGTCGCGTCGGTTACAGAAACGCGTTTTCGAATATTTGGTAATATATTCCGCGAACCGTACAGCTTTGGCTGATATAATTCGATTATATTGTTCTGTTTTGAGATATAATAAAAACATGTGCCGAGCTTATCACGAAGTTGCTTATTTTATATTTATTTTTGTTTGTTTTCTTCAATTTACTTTCGTAAACAATTCTCTATTTGAATAATGTAATATAATAAGGATATCTATACATTTTTTTTAACACAATTTTCTGTCTATCTTTTGTCAACGCATGTGTCCGCTTAAAATAGAGCGATTATAATTAGAAATTTGTGAGTACAAATTGTAATTGGTTTTTAACTTCTATATTATTTGTAATTTATGTTATAAGATCTTTCTAAATGTATAAAATAATTTTATTTTTAACGTTGCTTCTTATTTCTCAACTGTAAAAAGTATGGTGATAGATTATATTAATTAAATAATATAACCTTCGTTATCTCTGCCTGAGTTTAATGATATTTAAATTTTTTTCAGCATAAAGTTTCAAAAGAAACAGTCTCTCATCATTTGATACTTTTCCTAACGATGTGAGATTCTGTTTCAATTGAAACTTTAGTAGTGAAAAAAATGTATAATGTATTAAACTCAGATAGAGAAAACACAGTTAACATTATTTAATATCTTTTAAAATCAATCATCATGAATAATAATCTCTACAATGTAAACGCCAAATCCATCAATATTCTAAAAAGTATATTCTGTAATATGCTGATTTTACTAATAGTCATAAAATAGGTACCTACATTAATATCATACTCAGACTATCTATGAGAGTTATTAATGACGTGATTAATGACGTGTTGATAGTACCTATTATTTTTTAATTTATACGTACGTAATATTTATATTAATACTAGCAACTAGCTATTATCGGTTAGTGTCCGCTCTGTTACATCGGCTTTTTACTAAATTTTGAACTCTTCTCAGCTTATGTGGTTGATCAACATGTAAGTCATTTAGTAGTACACGTTATTAAGAATTACTTTCTTTTTGTTGCCCGGAAAAAATTGCTAAACTTCAATAAATTAGTAACATTATTTCAATTATAGATTTGAGATAAAAATAATATTTCTGGCCCCATAATAGTATTTAATATTTGATCAGGGTTTCAGATCATCTGGTAATGCGAAGGAAATTCACCACTTTTTCTCATAGCTTCTCTTGCATTTGTATCACATTTTTAAATGGAAAGGTATCAAATTAAAATCTATTTACTATATTTCATATATTTAAAGTACACATTTCTTTGTAAAGCGATACGAACAAAATGATAGAATTAATTAAAAATTATCAAAAAACAAACGATTGTTCCACTTTGTGGGCTTTATACCTATAAGTAACCGTGTGTACGTGCTATGATTTTTTTTCAATAAAATTACGGAAAAAAGGATGGATTAACTTTAATAAATAAAATTATTTTTGAAACGTTTATTCTGTGTTTAACTTAAATTGAAACACAATGTAAGTTTTTAAAGAGACTGTTATAAAAACTAATCCATAAAAAACAAGTTTTTATTATACTCCCTTTCTCATTTACTAGTTGAAACAGGTTTCGTGCTTACTCCACGCGTCGGGCTCGAGTCGGGCGATGCTACGAAAGGGAGTAATAAAAACCGTTAAAATTACGAAAAATTTAAAATTGTATTATAATAATTACAAAAATTTAAACGAAAATTTGTTCAATCATTTTTATCGTTGCCACGAGTCTGCCTGCAAAGTTTCAGCTCGATTGGATCACGAGAAAAGGGTTAAAAATTGATCCATAGTTTTTTCAGCAGACAAGTGACAAGCAGATAAGCCGACAAGCAGACGCTACGAGTTAAAAGAAAGGGAGTAAAAACTAACCCATAAAAACCAAGTTTTTATTTTACTCCCTTTCTTTGTAAATTAAGTTTACCATTATGTAATTAAATAATTGATTTACTGAAAATGAAGCATGTCTAGACAAATATCTATGTCAAAAATCTCTAAAAATATCTCTTTATTATTTGATTTCTTCCCAAAAAACCGAAGTGTGCTTTGTGTCATCTTTGAACGAATTATCATAAATTTCAGAAATTCGTAGTGAAGTTCCTATTATACCTTCCGACGGAGAATTCAAATTTTAAATATTCCGTAACGTCATCAGGCCACCGTTGGTAGTAATCAAACTTTTGTTACGATTCCAATTTGAAAAAACCATTAAAATTTTGAAAAATCCAAAATTATACCATAATTATTATTTTTTTTAACTAAATTTTGATAGATCTTCTTGACCGTCGCCACAAGTCTACTTGCAAAGTTTCAGATCGATTGGATTACGGAAAAGGTTTAAAAATCGATCCAAAGTTTTTTCGTCGGACCAGCAAGCTATTAGACGCTACGAGTGAAAGAAAGGGAGAAAAACATTTTTCTTCATGATTTTTAAACCCTTATTACATAGTGGACATTTTTTTTACTACATTGAATTAGATATATGTATATATATGAATAATCTTACTCAATATTCCTGATTTCTGCGATTTATTCAATGTGTCTTTAATATTTAATGATATAATAAAAAATACATTTGATATCTCTACATACAAAAATATAACACAAAATGCATAAGAAGCTTTGAGAAAAAGTGGCGAATTTCATTCGTATTTCCAGACGATCGCCTCAATAAATTGTAATAAAATTGTAATATATTATGTAACAATATATAATTCGTAAGACAATGCTTTGATATAATATTAATGCTATACGTGCGTATAATAATTTATTTTAATTTAAGTATCAGTGAGTCTTCAAAAATTCAGGCAATATGACGATAAACTTTTAAGGAAAATGCCACGGAGATGAAATAGATGACAAAATCAAGAGAACGGCTAGGCTAAAGTATTGAGCGAAGCAAATATCTTGCAGCAGAATTCGACCTGCTGATAAAATAGAACGAATAGAATATGAATAATGTTGCAACAGAATTATAAAAGAATTTTTAATATGTTTTAAGTAAATTTTAAAAGTTCGCAAATTCTCGAAGCATGATATAGGTTTCTCGAAACTTTTACTTGTGAAAACTACCGAAATGTACTCAGTTGAAGCAAAACATTTTCAGTAACGTCCATACTGCCAATGTAATGGTGAGCTATATTTTTAATAAAGTTTTCGGCTTAAGGGCATCGCGGAACTACGTTGGTAATTTATCACTAAAATCATAAATGTATTACCGACCGGTTTTGAAATATCTGCTCATTACATATAGAAGACCCTCGTAGCGCAGTTGGTGTGACACTGGCTTCCCACTCCGAGGATTCCGGGTTCGATTCCCTGTGAGGTCAAAATTTCAATCTGTGATTTACGCAAGCCTGGGTGTTTTGTGATGTAATTTGTTTCTGTAATTGGACCTCCTGGCCTGTTGAAGCGTAAAAAAAATGTATATATTTAAATCAAAAGGAAAAATTATGAACTCCGCTGTTAGGATCAAAATACAGAGGACTTCAAGAGTGCTATGTTTCATGAAAACAGTCGAGTAAATAGTGGCTTAACTTAAAAAAGAAAAATGGCACTAGACCTTGAGGCAAAACAGAAGGGTTCCCGGTAAATTAGAAACGAGAAAAGGAAGAAGAGGAATAGAAAAATAAAATAGTGTTACTTTTTTCACCATTTTGTCAGTGTTAATAGCAAAATTGATATATTGTCTTTTATTTTCACATTCTTAAGAAAAAAAAATATTGGCTTGATTTACTCGCAAATGAAAAGAATCCTTACTTTAAATGACAATTTGTACTCGTTTGTTTTATCCCTCATATCTTTGAAAAACAATTGTAGATATACGTATAAGAATAATTCAAAATTATAAAGTGTTTGTTGGTCTAGTGGTTAAGCAGTTTGCCTAGTGATTCAGAGGCTTCGAAATTCGAATTACAGATTAGAAAGATAGTTCTATTTTTCATAGCACAGGCGTCTAGCTCAGTTTGTAAGTAGTTTGAGATATCAATATGCATGCGCATCTTTTATTTTTATACAAAAATTATATTTTTTTCCAAAAAAATACTGAGAAATAAAAAAAACATGGACAAATGAATTTGAATCAAAAGATCAGCAGTAATCAAGTAAGTTATAAAACTGAATTAAATATACCAACATTATGTATTTTAGAATAAAAAAGAAACAGATAAATAAATAAAAAGTTAAACAAAATACATTTTATTTTATGGCAGAATTTTGGAAAAATACGGTAATAAGAGAGGTTTTCGAAAACCAAAGCCGGTAGCATCACTAATTTTAGCTCTCTGAAATGCCTGAGGTCTTCTGAGTTTGTTTACGATTTAGACGAACGGGGTTGAACTTTAAAAATGTTAACCTTTTTCTTCTGACCGTTCTCCTCATTTTTTTTCTGCCTGTTTCCTTTACCGTAATTGAATTCTCTTTTAATAAAATGTTGGATAGAATTGCCGTTTTCTTGAATTTTGGATAATGATTAAACGAGTTTATAAATTTCTTTTGTTGAAATCAAATAATCGTATTTAAGAAAATTGTTTTGTTGTCAAAAAATATTTGGACGTTTTTGGATTTATTGATTACTTATTATTATTTAATGTTTTAAGTTTTATCAATCACAATTAACTGTATTTAGTATATATATATATCATATAGATAATAATTTTCTTTATTTAATAAATAATATTTTTTTGAACTAACTAACTAACTACCCATCACGCCGTTTCCCCGCAGGGGTAGGCAGAGAGGATTGAATGCCACACTCTTCTACCTGGCTCACCACTTTTGCTTCGGCCACATTCATACATCTTCTCATACAAGTTCTACGGTTGTTGCGGTTTTTAACGGGACCATCCTCAAACCTTTTTTTTTGGATTCAGTTAAATAATTTAAATATCTGAAAAATCATTTCTTGCGTTATAGTAATAGGTTTCGTACAAGTAAATAATAATTTGTAAAATTAATTCGGGAAGGGGTTGGATTTTGCTCTTTGGAAATAAAAATATAATAGTATCTTTACAATGCTGATACAACTGATTATCCAATCCAACTAAATTATTGGCTATCCTCATTAGCCTCATCGTGCATGGGCACTTTCGATTTTCTTTTACTTTTCTGGATTCTCTGATAAAGAAAAGGGCCATCAAAGTGATAAACAAAAAGTCTTTGGATATAATTTTGAAGAACTTCTAAGATCTTTAAAAATATTTTTAAAAATAAGTTTTAATTTAATTAAATTAGTGGTAAAAAATGTTAAATGCCCAAATCGGTTTTCTAGTATAAGAAGCCTTTGCTTATGAATTAGATAATTGAAAAAGTAGTTAGTGGCTGTAGTCTTCATGACAAAACCTGCTAGTTTCGCAGGATGGAACACGCAAGCAGCTACGTTCTAATCGATGAAAACAATCAATAATTTCGTTCTTAACTATTCTTCGGATACATATTAGATAACTTATTACCAGATTAATTTTAAAATTATTTTCAAAATTCTTAGTACAATAATTAAAACGAATGGAAATTTTTTAGTGCTAAAAATGAATATAAAATTTGGGTAATTTTTTTTATTTTGTGCTTCGCGTATTTACAATAAATTGGGATTAAAAGTATAATAAGTATTAGTAGTATAAGTAGAAGAAGAAAGCTAAAAATGACAATATGGTTGCTTAATTTGTGCGGAATACAAAATGAAACCAATGTGTCTTCAGTGTTGTTTAGGTACTTACCTATCTTTGTGTTCAATTATTAAAATTATTTTGTATTTTAAAATATGTTCTAGTGAATAGTAATATAATTTTTTAAAATATTTATTTTAAAAAACAAAATTAATTTCAAAGGACATTTGAAAGTAAAGAAACTAATTTTACTTATCTACTTAGATACATATTGTTCTTCATGAAACAAAATAAAATAAATAAATATATAAAAATAAATAGGTTCCCCAGGAAAACTGTTTAAATGTATTCAACAATAAATACATCACAAGGTTTAGAGTTCAAAACCAAATTACTTAACGGGGTACGAACTCTAACTTCGAATTATGTATTTTGTGGGCCGAGGTTGCAGTGGGCGCACTGCAAAATACATAAAGATTGCATACATAATACATATGGAATGTATAACATGTCAATATTCCACTAACACGAGCCAAAAGGATCTGCATTCAAAAAGAAGACGGATCTATAATATTAAACGGGCGAGAGCTGAACTGGACATCAAGGTTTCTCCATAATTACATCGAGTTCCCTAAAATAGAATCACAAAATAAATTTTCACCTTTCGTGTATAATTCAAAAGTTTTTGAGATTCGTCGATGACGGATATGCACGGGATAACCGATGTATCATTAACGAATGATTAGATATGTATAATGTAAACGTCTCAAATTTTCATGAATGGTTAATATAGCGAAATAGGTTTAGCGCAGTTCCCCGAAGTGTAGGCGTTTCTTGTTTGCTAATGGTAACAACATATTTTTTTATTTTATACTAGATGTAACCCGCCAAAAATTATGGTACTTTAATATGTCGTTCCCAAGGAATAAGTATGTGTTTATTTTATTTAAAAAATATTTCGGAAAAATATTAACTATAAAGATGTTATACGACATTATACGAAGCTACGGGATAGACAGAGAGACAGACGGACGGACGGACAACAAAATTATTATAATGGGGATATCATAGAATTAATTACAAAATTTCTAATTACAAAATACGTATATGAATATTCAATTTTTAGTAAAATCATTTTCAAGGTATAATTTTTTAACTGTATGTAATATTGTAAGCAAAGTTTACAAATAATGTTACAAAAAAGCGAGTGTTTTAATTTGCTCACCGGTCATGATGAAGCATAATATGTGTGCTCGTCGAATAACATTTGATCTTTTCGATACACCCACACGCTGTTTCTATCCGTGCACCTGGTATAATGTTATTTATTTTATCCTATTAATGCTTATATTTAACAACAAACAAGAAATACCCTTATTATTTTAAAAATTCAACCGTGAAAAATGTGAAAAGTAATTCGATCAGAATAATTTTTGGGCCTGGTATAAATGAATACCTTCTATGAAATTTTCATATATTATTTAACTATAAAATGTTTAAAAATAATTATAATTAGGTATAATTGTGAATTAGAATAATCCATAAACTTTATATATCCTATTTTTATCTATCATCTAAGATCTTTTTCGGGATTTTTTTACTAGTGTTATATTATAGGTAGGTACCTATAAATGTGAAGAATTTAATACATAGATTAGATCGCTAATTTTAATCGTTTGGTAGTAAATCTTATTTACAAACATATTTTTGATTCTTTATTATTTTACATATACATATATATATATGTATACCTATATTGGTATTACACAAAAATGGGGATCTGGCAATAAATCTTATCTTATTAAGTTTATTTTTTAACTGCATTGTGAATAGGAATCCCGAAATCATAATTCTTATTCACAACGCAATTAAAAAAATCAGAATAAAATTAGAAAGGACATATTGCCAGGTCACCATCGATATTTAAATACATACTTTTCATCACCAATTCGTATATCTTCTGAAATCTGAAGAGGATGATTTTTTTTCATCAGTTCAGAAAAGTAACGTATGATACAGTAGAAAACCAGCGTAGCAGTCAGTGCAACAAAAAAAGGATTTTATTTGATGCTTAAAGTTCTCATTAGTTCTCAAGTATTCTATTTAAAATAAGGCATTTAATAATGTATTTACAAACAGCGTTTCTAAAAAAAAAATTTAATATTAGATACGATTTATTAATTTTTTCTAGTGTATTAAAACAATTCATAAATACATTAACTTTATCGCTTAACTCCTCCATAAAAAGAACTACTCTTTTATTTGGAGAGGGAGGAATCTAATAATATAAAAATAATCTTATTATTATATATAATAATGTATATAACTATTTATTATTAAACAAAAAGAGCTCATACTATATTAATATTCGATATGAAAATCATCATCAGAATTATTAATTAATTAATTATCAATAGTATTATCAATAGAATTATAGTAATTATCAATAGAAATATATTTTTCCTAAATATTTAAAAAAATTATGATAATTTGAGGAAAATAAAAATGATAAACCTAATTTTGTATATTTTCCAATAATAAGCGTTTAAATTATTTACTCTCAATTTTTTATGAAATAATGAGAGAATTTGAGACAAATTCTTTATCGGCGAATTCGACCTGAATTTATAAAGAATTTAGTTATTCTTCTGATAGAAACATAAATATTATGTTTCTTTCTTACGCCATTATTATTTTTATTATCCGAAATCCGATATTTCCAGATACACAGCAAGATTGTTTTGAATATTGACTTTTGATAATTTTGAACAAATGAGCTATAAATTTTCAATTGGCATTTATTTCTTTAGAAAGTGAACTAGACAAATCTTGATATTGTTTTAATTTAATAAAAAATTAAATATGTCACATATTTGCTAATTTATTTAATTTGCTAAAATCTCAACAACATAATGGAAACAACTTTTATAATGGCAAGAAGCAATGCACAAAATTAAATTTTTAATTAGTATTACCACAGGATCATGGCTGTGGAAGGCAAATTAAATAATAAAAACTATTAAAACACTTATTTATTAAACAAAGTCTTTAGTCTTAAATTTACAGTAATTTTCACTAGTCCATTTCTCACTGGTCACTGATCACATCATACTTTTTACTATGCTGTTTCTATCGCATCGATACTACCGAAAATATTCCACTCGCAAGTAGGCACTTAGGTACTTCTTCACTAGCTGAATGTAATTCTCGCTTTCGCTATCGTTATCGCTTTATCTATGACTTCCGCTAAACCTCCGCGTCAATATGAACTCGGTCTCGCACGCGCTCGTTTTCGCTTTTATACGTAAATATTGGTTTCTAGTTCGACTTGTTTCTCAATATTTCTAGAGTTTTATAGAATTGTAAGTAGCTTGTTGGTCTTGTGATTGTAGGATTCTCGCCTCGTGATCCAAAGATCGCGGGTTTGAACTTCACTCCAGGCCAGCAAGTTAGATGTCAATTTGCGCATAAACTCTATTTTCCCCTTGGGCGAATGATTAATAAGTTAATGCGGTTATTGCTTGTCCTCTTCCTCTCTCTTCCTGATCAGCAGTTACATTCAGCATTCATCTGATTTGGATGTTAATATGTTGATTTGTAACTGAAAATAACTCCAGTCAGCATACGCCGTGCGTGCAAAGGAAGTTGTTCTCGAAGTCAACGACATCGAAGTCGAAAGTCGAAGTCTTGAAGACTAGAATATGGAAAAGGTAACACCAAAATTTAGAAAAGTAATCCCTTGTTATCGAAATATACTAAATAAAATGAAAAATTCTCAAAAAGTACTTTATCATGAACTGTTATGTATCGGGTCCTTTGAAATTGCCATTTGTATAGAAAAATTCAAACATTTTTTTATGAACATTCAATATTGAATTAATTGAAATATTGGCCATTGTTGTCGATGTACTTTTGGCATTTTCATGGAATTTCATTGATGACTTTTGCTTTGGAATCCTGGGGAAGAGAATCGATTAATTCTTCAAAACCATTTTTCACCGTTTCATCGAAAAATTTCCCGTATAAAAAGTTATCCAAATTCCGAAAAAATTAAAAATCGGTAGGTGCAAGGTCTGGCAAGTCAGGTGCACGAAGGAGAGTTTTAAGTCAAAGCTCCTGTGAAGTGTGTGGACGAGCATTGTCGTAGAGAAGTAGTGGACTAAAGCAATATATACATAAGTCTCGGTTATTTGATAGCGAGCTTGTCCATTATTTTTAATTTTTGACAGTTCTACAGTAATTGATCTGCTAGATCTCAAGAAGCTGTAATGAATTATGCCGGCACAGGTCCATCATACAGTCACAAGCAGTTTCTTTAGGCTCAATATGCGTTTATCACATTGTTTGGCTACCTCCCCTGGATCCAACTATTGCGAAGAACATGTCCGATGATCATTCAGGGTCCACTTTTCAGTTCAAATAACAATCTTTGAGAATTATCTCACTTATGTGCTGACTTGACAAAGTAAGGCAAGCCTTGACGCAAGTCGCTGTCGTCATTCAATATTTTTATATGGTACCCACTTTGCGTACTTCTTTATTTTCTCAATTTGACGAAAACGAATCAATCTCATTTTGTTTACTGACGTTAAAGGCTATTGCTAATTCTGACATGGTTTAAGATGAATCCGCTTCCACTATAGCTTGCAGTTCATCAGTATTAACAGTAGTCTTCGGTCGTCAAACCAAAAACTCACAGTGCATTCATTTAAAATACCTGGTCCATACACATCGCTGATATCGCATGCCATTTATGCAGCATTAGTACTGCGACCTAACTCATGTAAGGAAAAAACGAAAGTTTTCATTTTTTCCGTGGTCGCAGACACAACAATATCAAGGAAGAATCAAACGGCTTGTAAATAAATAAATAATTTATTAAAATAAAAGAATATCATAGCTTTAATATGACTTTCATTTGAATTATGAATTTTAAGTCGAATGCAAGTATCGAACTTCAAACTAGCCAGTAATAAAAAATGTCGATTACATTGGTAATGACCTAATATGTGCTCATTCATAAAGTAAAAATTCAATTATTGAATTATTTATTCTCTAATATAACTTTAATGTTGTGTTTTTCGTCGTACTATATCAAATTTTATTAATTATAATTAATTCTATTATTAACTTTCTTTGAATTACGCGATTTTGCCTATAGTGAAGTGATTACTGGCTTAATTAATCTTTCTAAACGACATTCGTTTCCATGTATTTTGGTACCCTGTTGTTTCCCTGAAGCAATTTAAAAGTCAATCAGCCTTCGCAGTATTAAGGGATATTTCATTAATATTTTCTGTCAAATTTGATACTTTTAACTCCATTAACTAAAGTTGAAGCGACAAAATCAAAGCCTCCTCGCGTTGTGATATGGAAAATATGATGAATTGTTAATTCATATTAGGGGCTAGCAGCTGTCCAGCGCCCGCAAATTAAATATTTATAAAACGACCTACCCTCGTGGTTATTTCCAGTAGGTAAAGTTTTTAATCCTTTCTGGACACACCGTGACGTCACAATAAAGGTTGTGATTAATTACCTCCTGTAGAACCAACGGCATGCTACACCCCAGTCCGGAACCACTAAACGTTTTAATTCAACGGACTATCAGCATATGGTAGCTGTTAGCAACTATTTTATATTATTTTCTTTTCACAAAAACATTTTTTTTGAACTGTGCATTGAACTGTGCATTACAATGATTTCTGAGATATATGTTTAAAATAAATATTGTGGAAGAATTTAGAAATGAAAAATAAACCTGCGCGCATGTTTTGCGTAATTTTTTTCAGTATCTAGCTAAAACGTGCACCAAGAAATGGAAATTCTTAAGTCTATCGCGCTACGTGGTGTTCTGAATACACTTCTTCGACAGATTAGTTGTAATACGGCGCAATTGCGTATTTCATCAATGAAATTCAACCAATGCGATAATTATTTTATATTACGCCAGTAATATTATCTTACAATATGAAAAATTTTAATACTTGACCTTATTACCTACTTGAAAAAATTGTTAGTATTTTTCGTGAATGGTAATACTTTTTTAAATACATGCTTCTGTGAAAGTGTATTTTTCTTTTTCAGATGAATATATCGTCTGGTAACTCTTTGTCAATTTTTTGAAATGGTTGACAGAAGAGAAAAAAGTTTTTTATTTAAAATGAGAGAGTAAAAAATACAAATTCGCCAATATACCCACACATGTTTTTCTTCAATTTAAAATTTTAATGAATACGCAAAAGCAATATTTTAAAGACCATTTTTACGATGAATCTACTATAATGTCTTGGATATTTTTCATTTACGTAGATTCAATCTCAAAATATAAGCCTGTTGTAAGAAAACAGCAACTTAGTATGAAAATAGTAAAAATATGAATACCCTTAAAAATTTTATCCAAATGGAATAAATTTTGTATTTTTCTTTTTAACTGTAACAAAAGGATTCCAGGTCTGATATTTTTTCAATGTTCTGTAGAAATATCAATGAAATAAAGTATCGGGATAATATTCAGAAATAAAATAAAACAACATGAAAATCTAAGAAAAATGTAATAACACTGTTTCTGCAAAGCAAGATTAATTAATTTGTGAAACGGGTGAAACTCTTAATGAGTGAATATGATAAATGAACTCATAAATGAATCAAATATTCAATCAATAAGGTTTCTTTATATTTATTTAATTTATTATTACTACAGCTTTTAGTAACTTTTATTTCCTTCCAATAGAAATAGATAGGCAAGGGTGACAAGATAGATCACATTTGTATGTAATCTATTATAAAATAACTGTGTATTGTATATGAAACATTGTTAATAAATAAGGGAAAACCTCAGTCTAAATTTTTACGTAAATAATATGTTATAATAATATCCCACTTAATAAGAATCAAATCAAAAAAATAATTTCTGCAGATATAATAGGTTTGTTTTCTGCGCCAGGGATATTATTATATTTTCTTATGCCGTATTATCGTGAAAAATGTTTTGAATTTTTATTTAAAATGAGAGAAATTAAATGAATTTAAATCAAAATTCTACGCAGATAAAAAAAATGGCATAAAACTTACGCACATAAAAAAATTTCAGCTTTTAAAAGATAAATACAATAATTTAGTTTCATCATTCTTTTACAATAATATGAATTATTCAGAATGATATTGAGAAGTCTATTTGAGAAATAAATTTTGGCTTGTATCAGGCTCTTTTGTCAGCAGGTACGTTAATTTAAAATGAGTTTTAATTTATTTAATATAATATAGTTATATATTTTTTATATAGTTATATATTTAATATAATTTAGTGATATATTTATATATAAATAATAGTGAATTATTCAGAATGATATTGAGAAGTTCTATTTGAGAAATAAATAATAAATAATAATAATAAACAATCGGCGACAACTGCAATATATATATACAAAAGAACGAATGAACGAGGAGCATTTATGAAAATGAACAGGTTAATAACTAAAAATAAATAAATAAATGTCGGCACAGAATAGTTTAGCGTTATTTTTACTCTAAATAGGAAAATATTGAATGATGAATTTCTACCACTATAATTATTATTCCTTCACACGATGAAATGAGATGAAGATTTAAATGAGCTGAAGAATATTATATTATTCAACCACAAAATATAAATGCCCATTGAATGCTACAGAAGACCACACAAATAAGCAATTAAGTATTATACGTATACGTAAAGATAAGCATTAAATAACATGTTGTACACTTTCTTTCTTCCGTTCGAGTTGACGATATCTCATTCTTCTCTGAATCATGAATCCTTTACTGCACGATTTAATTTATATCAATATTTGAAAACAGAAAATATTACTAATCAATAACGAAAATATTAATTCAAATGGCTTTTTTCTTTGCAATTAAATAATAAAAAGAAGCTTATAAAAGTAATTTAAAAAAATCTATTTTAAAAATTAACACAAATAACATTACTTTTGATGTACAAGCATAATCTTAGCTCGCAGTCTCTTCAATATTTGAGTAATATCATAAAAATATTATGATATAATGAAAAGTCACGAAATAAATATATCACACTTTTTATCATGGTAAATACATATTTTATTCAGTAACCATAAACGTCAAACGTATTGACGTATACACGTTTTAGAAATTCGTATGGTGTTTCACGTCCCGGTACAGGTAAATAAATTATTTCTGAATTCAGAAGGTCCTCATAGGTCCAATAGGTACAAACATTTTACCTGGCTACGGCTAAAATTTAAAATTAATATAATTAATTTTAAATTTAATTATTAAAAATAAAACGTACCTAACTACACACACGATGTATGTAGGATCATAGATAACGATCCAAATTCGCTCCATAGTCCTCAAAAAATGAATACGAATTCGATGCGTTTTATTATAGGTTGACCACAAGTCAGATGACACTATTATTTTAAGAGTAGTAAAAAAGAATCTTAATTTTTAAATAATATCGTCGAATCGATAGCAAAGCGTCGTAACACCGTTCAATGATCTGACTCTAGTTCCCCGAAGTTATTCAAAATATATAAATTCCAAAGATTTCGGGAACGTAAGGAGGTACTCACCTAGGAATTCATAAGTATGGTAAAATGGACTGAAATTCCGAGACAACAGATAGATATACAGGGTTGGATTTCCTAAGTTAAATTTTAAATATCCTATTTAATTCCCGTCAAATTTTAAAACAACTCGCTCACAATTGAAACACTCCTTGCGCGAGCGGCGACCTGAAATTATTATTACCGGGACACCTGAAATGAGTAACAATTTAAAAAAATAAACCAGGTCGGAACAAATAAACTTTTTTGAATCTCTGGAGATTTGGCACAGAGTTTGTTGTTTTAATACTAACTATGGTTGGCACTCGGCTTCGTGAGAGCTAGTTTGTATAATTTCTGTTCAGTTGAGAATGTTTCAGTTTGTGTAATGTGTTTTATTATTTTTTAGCAGAAAAAAGTGGAATTACAACGCCATGATTCTTATTTAGGATTTTTTCATTTCTAACAGTAGGTTCGTATCCCAGTGATAAATACTTTTTGATAAAAAAAATTTCTGTACCTACATTTTTCTGAATCATTTAATATATTTGTTTTTGGTCACATACCACCAACATATATAGACATGAACTTTCGGACATTTCTTGGTGAGCGGTCTGGTTCCACGGCTGGTTCCATTTCGTTTGAATTCTATAAATAATTTCTACGAACTTGTAAATTTTGGAAGAATTATGATAAAAACTAATTAAAAAATTTTAAGAAGTATAATGATTTAGTAAATAAGTCGTTCTTTATTATAAAATACGTCTTTACTTGAAGAGACTCGGCTTAGGATGAAATATAAAAAAAATAAAAAAACAACAAATATTGTAAAAAATACGTTTTGTTTAAAAGAGAATTTAAATATGCAATAATTAATAATTCAACTGAGTTTTAAACAGAATTGTCTTAAATATAAGTGAGGGAAGACGTACAGAAATTTATTATGTAATAGTTAAATGGAAGAATTTAGGAAAGAATCTCTTCCATAACTTAAAATATGGAGCGTCATGAAGAAATTTAAATTGAAGTTATCACAGATCCTTTCAAAACATCGCTTCCGCTGGAAGAGAGCCTGTATGATGATGGCGTTATGACTGCTGAAGGTTGCAGCCACATCGCTTCTGAATTCTCTTCTCAGCCCTGACCACGTCATGGTAATTCCACCTTACTTATTTTGTGTTATACTTGACTAAATTCAGTGTAAATCTGTAAGAAGCTTTTCTTCATTGTATTACCTGTGATCCATGTGCACTTCAATACTTAAACTTACTTAACTTAATGACCCGGATAATTACTCAATGACGTGCCTATTTATTAGGTCGATCCATACATTTGTGCGCATTTACATTATATGCACGTTGCACTATCGCCTATTTTGTTGTACAGCAAGTTTTATCCTATTTCGATTACTACACTAAAGTAGTCAGTTCGTCGGTGTTTTTACCACGCTTATATAAATTTCACCTGTTTTTCTGGATGGAATCTTATAATCGATATTTCACCCACTTCCTAATGTCCAATGACGATGAAATTTTGCACACAGGTGTACTATCGATGACAATATATGAATCAGAATCACTAATAATTCATAATAATTAATTAATCAACGTTTTATATGGGAAATTAATCAAATGTTCATTTGGAAAAGTTTTATACGGGAAATTAATTAAATTAAATTAGTTCATGAGCTCACCAAAGATGACGCTGGTTTCCTACCTGAAAGACTAAAATGTAGAAAACTATATAGCGTGACGAAAATGTTTTTTTAAAAACCACGCATATATCTACATATTTAAATGTACCTACTAAAAATCCATCAACAAATAGAATTCTGTAATGTTTATCAATATCGTTAACGTCCACCTTTTATTCGGAGAGTTTGGCCAAAAAGTTTTTGGCCGAAAATTTATTTTTTACTTTTTAGTATATATATAATATAAATATCTTTATATATTCTTTTAAAAATAAATTTCTTTCAATATCCTTTTTATTTTTTAAGTACTTTTTAAGGGAGTGCAAGATCGGTAGAACAAAATAACAATGTTTGTACTTGAAAGCTTTTAGTGTAAGGTCTGCTGAGAAATGATTTCTAGTATTCAGAGATGGACAAAGCAACATCAACGATGAGCACCGTTCGGAAGGTCCCAACAAATTTGACAACCATCTTTTAAAGATTCTTGTGGATTCAGAATTAGAACTATCAATGAATTCTAAGCTTCTCCTTCACCTATTTTTAAAACATTGCCTTTAACGAGGAAGCAAATTGTTTATACCGGAGTTAAAGAATAAAATTTAGCACAAATTTACTTGGTTTCAACCACCACATTTTTGATAACACCAACCGTTTTCGGAACCACCTTTTATTTTTCTGGTTTAAATTTAAAGTAAGCTTAATATGGGTAATAGTATTTTTTTGGCAACTTGTTTTTGCACGTACCTGCCATATAGCATTATTTTCTTATGACAGTTTGTTTTGAGAGTTTTTTTATTGTTTATATTTTTAAAAGCTTTTCTGTTTTATATTTTTTTTCTAATGTTATTTCGTGAAAATGGACGGAAATTTGTAATCATATGCGGGCGCTTTCTCATTTGACCAATGAGCGCGCGCGGTGACATAATTGGCCGTCGTCAGATGGTGCCAATCGTGGCCAACCCATTTTCCAAGAGAGTGGTACTGTATTAATAAATGTATAATGTATAATATAAGCTTGTTAGCTATAAATATAAATATTTCAATATTAAGCTTTATTTTATTAATTTATTTTATTTTATTTTATTTTTGTTATTTTTAATTGTGGAATGTCACATGTTACACATCATATGCGACTACTGTAAGGCTCGCTCGTTTTTTTTTTTAAATATGCATGCTGGAGACACTTTTACTTAGAAAATTGACAAAACCAGTTTTGCTTGTACGTATAATATCTCTGTATGCGTCTCTGTTATCCCTCAAGAAGGAAGTGTGGTTCCGAAATCGGTTGGTTTTACTAAAAATACATATAGAGGCTCAAACCTGGTGAATTTGTGTTTAATTTTATTTTCAATGAATTCTCAAAAACAATTCACACATTTTTTTACTGTAGTTTTACACACACCAAATATCAAATATAGTCCCGATGAAGTATCAGATCTTCTTCGCTTTCGCATACATTTGCATATATTCTGAGGTAATACTACTTATTATCTGTTGAGCCTGAATCACTGCAATAAGCGTATCAGTTCCAATTAAAATAATATCCATATTTAAATTTCACGCTTTTAATCATGTGTTTACATAATGAGAGATGAAAATTTATCAATGCACGCACATTTAACAATACAAGTTGGGCAGCTAAAAGTTCTCTAGCAAATTAATAATGCATGTCTGTATGCCAAATACAAGTAAAATATTATTACATGAAATAATATGTACGGGACGATAAAATAATATTATTGTTTAATAATTGACTACCCTTGTTAACAAGCGCAAAATGGCAGCGCTCATATGGCAAGCAACTCAGCGGTATATATAATATATTTAACGGCCTGTAGTTTTGTCAGTTTAAATAAATATGAAATTATATACCTTGCATCTGTATCAAAATTTACTTATGAAATGATTTGTTATGGAAAATAATATATAGTTTATATAGTGGATATTTTAGGTGTCTCATAAATAGTTATCCCAATGGTTAGGAGATATCACGTGTAACAAATTTAAATCAAAATATCTTCAAACACTAAAATAACATTTTTTTCACAGCATTCCTTTGAATGATTTAAACATTTTTTAAGATGCTTCTAAAGATGAAATATTTTTTTTAATTATAAATTATAAAATTATTTTGAACGATTCTCTTATTTCAAAAAAAAAGTTTAAATATATTTTTCAATATTTATATTCTAATTGACAGTTATTTTGTGGTGCAATATACGTAATAATTTAATTCACAATAAACTTGCATTCTTTGAGTTATTTTGCTATCACTTTAGTTTCAAGAGTTTATTTTATATTTTCTCGGACTAAGAAAGGCTTATAACTATTTCATTATTTTATGTAAATACTAGTGATAAAAATTTTTAACCGGTGACACACTAACCGCTTTTTGAGGCTTGTATCTGATTTCTTCAATGATTGGCAACTAATTTTTTGGCGGGCAACCATCAGCACTAAACAACAGTTATATCTTAAGTCCCCATCATCAGAACAATCTATATTATAATTACTCCAAGCAATGTCGTACGTTTCTGCATTTGGATGATGATTTCTATTTGTATACAATAATTTTGGCGCTTTGTTTATCGGGCCTGTGGCGCAATGAATAACACCTCTGACTGCGGATCAGAAGATGCCAGGTTTGAATCCTGGCAGGATCGAATTTTTTTTTACGGTCGAGAATATTTTTTTTGTTGAAATTTTAATTACATTTTTGGTTTTGAACATTCAAATTTGTTTATGTAAAATTTAAACAAAGATTAATTTTTTATAATGTTCTATAAAAGTAATCAACACTGCGAGAAGAGAAGAGAGTAGGTACCTACCTATCGAACTATGGTTTATTCCGCTCTGACTTATTAATCGGTTAGAAATTTTGAATAAATACTTTGTCTTAATTATATCTAAACTGTGTTTGCTGCACTGCAAACACATTTGGCCCCGAAGCGGCCACAATAGCAAAAATGGAAGTTTGCCAGATACAATTGGCCGCGAAGCGACTAATGTAGGCATAGGTAAAGAATTGTGTTTGCTGCACAGCAAACACAATTGGCCGCGAAGCGGCCACAATAGCCGCCCGCAGGGCCTAGCAGTAAGCAATCGGCGAAGCTGATTGCTTTCCTGCTAGTCAGATATAAATCACAAATAACTGCACCGGTTAAAATAACGGTTTGATCTTCACCAGTAAGTTTCTGAATATACAAATATCAATAAAAATGTTAAAATCCATTTAAAAATCAGACAAACAGTTTTTAAATAAACACATCAATTATCTTATATGTTGCCTAAAGAAGGGCCTCATATTTTTTTGAAAGCTTCTTTACTTGTATGTAAGGTACGTTGTTCTCATATTTCTATTTTTTTCTATATAGGTAAGTTTCATATTAGAAAATAATTGTTTGCAGGAACTATGTTGCAAGAACAACAAATACACTATTTTAACTGGATCATATGAGTCTAGAAGGCTACTCCAAATTTCAAAAATGTCTTTCAGTTTTATTCGAATTTGAATATTAAAAGCACCTATAAGAATAATTCGGATAAGTTAAATAGATATCTAAATATATGAGTTGTATACTTAAATTTATTTTTAAGTCCAGAAGTTTCAAAGAGCCACATGCGACTCGGGAGCCGCGATTTGCCGACACCTACCTTAGTAGATGTGCACCTTTTTGGCGACTCAATGAATGTGAAACAGTGGTAACAGACATATCTGGCAAAGCTACTGCGCATGCTCAGAAAGTGGCTTCCCTCCTTTTGACAGATGTTTATTGGATAACCTGCTGTGAGGTGGTGTTTCTTATTCCCTTGCTCGCTTGTTATTTGTGCACTTTTTCGAAGTTTCAGATTAGTGGTTTTATCGCTTGTGATTTATAAAACGTATAAAAATCACACAATTTTATGATAAACCAATGAGCGAATATGATTTTCCTAATTCAACTGTTTATTTTATTGATGGAAAAAAATAGTAGTAACGGTTAAAAATCAGGTTACATATGAATATCAAATAGAACAAGGACCGTCTCCCAAATGTTCATACTTTCAAAAAATTATGACTATTTTTTTACGCTTCAACAGGCCCCAGCCGCCCCATTACTGCCGCGCAACCTCCCCCCCCCCCCTGCTTGCGTAAAGGTCACAGAGAGAAGGGGAGCGCACCTGGGAAAGCGAACCACGAACCCGCGGGGTGGGGCAGCCAGGGGGCAGGGCGGGGCGACGGTTGGGGAGACACGACGAGAGGTAGAGAGAGATAGAGAGAGAGAGAGACGAGAGGAGGAGAGAGATGAAGATGGAGGAGCTCTTTGTCGGTGTATCTATAATCGTTCGACTCAAGAATCCATGAATTAAAATTTTTAATGATCACCTGGTAATCACTCTTTCTTTTTTAATTAGCGTTTAACATGTTAATTGCGTATATAAGTATATATAGATATATTATATATATATATATATATATAGCTATATATATCTATATATATATATATATATATACATACGCAATTACATGTGTAAACGGCTAAATTAAAAAGATAGAGTGATGTCCAAGGTGAGTAATCAAAAATTTTAATTTCATGGATTCTTGATTTGAACGATATTCTATAAATGATTCGAAGAAAAAAGGGCAGTGACGACAGGTTATTGGAGTGGTGAAACATTCTTTAAATTAACGTTAAAGTATATGCAATTAAAAATTATAAATAATATGGATTTGATTGCGTTGTTAATGCTTAATTAAGAAATATTATAGATGTAATAGGTACTTTTTGTACCGTGCTTATATTGAAATTTTTTTTTTTCTTTTTCTAGTGCCTTACCCTTATCGTTTAGTCAGCTATATCATGATTGTCCTGGGGAAGGTTATTTGAGAAACAGTATGTTGTGCCTTCATTAAATAGCTGAAATTAAGAATATCGCAAAGTATTCAGATTAAAATAATAATTTCCATTCTCTTAATTAATGATGTAAAAAAGTTTTCAGTACCTATAACAATCATCAAACATTCATTATTACATAAACATTATATAGACTAAAGTGAGTAATGTACCAGTCTGACGATGGCCATGATAGACTCAAATCATATATATGATATGGTCAAAAACAAAACAATAATTTTAGTAAAAAAACCATAAAAGTGGTGTTTTCAAATTATTAAAATAGAATCACACCATGAATTAACTAACAACTTCAAAAAAAATTTTTTTTTAAAAGTTAAAAAAAATCACGCGAAAAATATTATGTACTTTTTAAAGCAGTCTCTATTCAAATATAAATTGTAAGAAAATTAAGTAAGTGTAAAAAAAAATATTTGCATTGTTTTCAAAACAAAAATGTATGTCACATTTATGGAACCTAATGAATAAATTTTTGTTTGATGTCCTTTTATACAAAAATGTTATGCTAAAGGGAAGCTAAGAGAAAAATCAGTGAATTTTGCGTGCATTGCCTTAATGTAATTTTCATAGGCCTCCCGAGTTTTTTTATGTTTATTCAATAAATTATATGGTATTTGATTTTTTATACTTAAAATAAATTAAAGTGTATGTTTTCAAACTAAAGAATTGATTTAATTGGGATAAACACCGATGTAACTATTTTTAAAACCGGAACGGGGAACATAACATTAATATGATTTTGATAAAATACTTCTAAAATATACAAACATGTTTTCAAGAGAACTTGTCGATTGTTAAACTATCATTTTCAAGCGCGCCACTCTCAATTTTTGTCAGTTGCATTGCGATGTTGTTTTTTAGCCCTAAATTGGAATATTTTTGTGAAATATTTAATTATATCGAGGATAAGCGAACTTTAACGCATTGATGATAAAGACTTTCTATTTAATTAATTTATATTTTATGCACGTAAGATCCGTTATTATAAATAAATTTTCATAGACCTTCTAGGTAAATTTAAATAGAGTAATATTTTATACATGTACGTCGACGAAGTAGTTATTCATGCGGAATGAGGTTTTCTTCTCCATGTGGCGGGCACGTCTCGAGCGGCCGGGGATCAGGCGATCTGGCAGTGGAGCTTTGTCACGCGGATCTGCGCGGCAGCTGACCGCCGAAACAACCCCTTTGATAAATTATTGGACTTTACGCCGAGTGCCTTGCCCCGATGAGATTTTCCGTTCTCTTGAGCAATGCGCCTCAGAAATATTCCGGAAAACTATTTATGTGTACTATGCACAAAGCCCTTGTATAACGATAGTCCTCAAAGAAATCTTTTTGTACCCATCCGCCAGTTTTAGATTACAGCTGCTGGGAAGAAATAAAATGTTTCCGATGATTGATTCTTGTGTATATTGCAATTACTAAATAAGAGTGATGCGGAAAAGAATGGGATGAGATATATTGATCTACATATGAAGCAACTAAACGGAGGAGAATGTGTGGGGTCAACGACTCTTTTCATTTTTCTTTTTCTGTAATACATTGCACAAAAGTGGGATGCGGACACGGTATCCCACAAATATAACAATGAATTATGAGATTTATTATTATTGACTCTAGGATCATCTATCAGGATCAACGATGGTCTGTTTGTTAAAAAATAAAAATAAAATAAAATTAAGATAATTTATAGACATTTCACAGAGACGAAGCTGTAAATACGAAAAACGTGTGTGGATGTCTTTTTTTTATACGCTGGCTCAGAGCTTACAACCTGTACGAGCTGACTTAAGTGATCACCCTGCACAATACAACATTCACCAATTTCATCGTAAGGACATACCTAATGTTCTTAACAATACTAACATAATTTTCTTAGAACATATCTGTATATAAAAATATTTATAAAGTATTTAAAGTACACACCTTCTAACAAGGGAACCAGATAAAAAATTCAGCGCTTAACATGGCGCAAAAAAAGACGTACTAAAAGTCGCTATTGAATATGCGAAAACTACGCGAGGTCAATAAAATTATCTTCCATACTTATCACGCTAGTCCGAGATCGAAGAATCGTTATACCTACATAGTTTTCCGTGAAGAATTTCTAACCTCGATCATTTATATATTATGTCTCCCTTTGCAATCATTAGTGAATAAACGTGTGATAATACTGAATTAGTGCCATTTTGATTTATGCTAGTCAGGCAACCTATGCCCCGAACCTTCAAACCAGCATACTAGAGCCTGCATGGTTTATACTCTCCTTGACACATATATGTGCCATATTTTCATCGCATTAAGCTAATTCCAGGATGTAATTAAATGAAAAAAAAAAATGTTAAAGATTATGATTACAACAAATATAATAATAACAAAATTAAAGTCACTAATAACATAGTTATGTGTGTATTTTATTAAATTAAGGCAAGAAGAGAGTATGACTCTCTCATCGCGCTTGCCAGAGTCTCTGGCGTATTGAGACCACTGCTTTATCTTCCTACTCACTATGGTCACAAACCACTTATCATGTTATATCAAAGTAGTTATTGCAAAAAAAAATGTACAGCGAAATCAATACTAGACCTATTGCGGTCCCCTGCATTTTGGTCGTTTCGCGTCGATTTCACCTCTTTTCAAGAACTTGAGTTTTGAAACCCAGCCAATATATATTATATAAAATTAAAAATAATAATAAATAATAATAATGCTAATAAAAAAAGAGTAACGCCATGCTAACACCCCACAACTGGTGACTGTACGTTTTAATAGAACGCGATTTTTTTGTGTCTGCTCTTCGCGAGTGGCGACCCGAACAAGAATTTCATTTTCTGCAATTTTGTTATTCCTTGTCCGAATTTTAAGTGATTCACTCTGGTATGGCAGACGGCGGTATTTTTGTAATACTAGTACAATTGCATATTTCATATTTATTACATTCCCTTACAAACTTAATCATTTGGAACAATCCAGCAACGTAACGTAATTTCACGTATCCCATCCGCTGTAAGAAATGTAACAGCGGGTGTGGATGTGAAAACATGTAAACATGTTTTTTTCATTATATACCCTTCCAATAAAATTTAAAACAGCGCTGGACGTTTGGCATCAATAACACAATAAGATGTATTATTTTTTTCCTCCTTTTGTATTTTCTGCGAACAGGATTCTAACACACATTCTAACAGAGGCGTGCAGTGGGAACATCGAAACATGACTTTTTTGTAAACGTATATTTTGGAAAAAAAATAGAAATCAAATATTTATGCAACAGATTTTTATGATATATCAAAATATGAATGCTATGACAACAATTGTGATAGAAATATTACGAAATGTATATTGTATTAAGATTTTTTTCCAAATAATTGGTTACGTAAAAGTCATGCTGCGATGTTCCCACTGCACGCCCCTGCATTCTAACCACTGATTTTAACTTTTTTTAAAAATTAAGATAAATTACAGAATGTACCTATAAAGGATAACCACAGGGCATCACTTTACACAATGCAACGTTCATTGTGTAAAGTGATCATTTTAGGAGTTATTCCAATTCCACCGTAAGAATATCAATATAAATTTTTTGAATGTTGTATATAAGATGAGCTATTATATATTTTTTTAAATATTGAAGGGACAATGAAAAATACATCTATGTTCTTTCAAATAACATAGATATACATCGATTTTGCCGCTCGTAATGATACCTTTTTTTTATATATTTTTAACCCGTCAAATCCCATGTGGAAACCAGTGGAGGGAAATTGATAAATTTTATGCATGTTGATGTTGGGTGTGAATATAGACATAAAATGGGTAAAACTTTCTTATAAGTATTTCAATTTTTTTTATTGAAGTTGTCACCTCAGGGTGACACCGGCATTATTTGTTCTTTTTGTATTGATGTAAATGAAATGATACAGAATGAGTTTCTGTTGAAAATTTATTGTTTGTAGAAGCATAAACTACATAAACCCCAATAAAAATTATAAGGTAGTTGACGGAGTATGTAACATGGCTAACTATTACTAATTATGACATTTTTACCAACATTTCACATGCCGTCAAGTTTTATGCACATTTTCCTTGTTTATAACACAGACTACATCTGCGTAGTGAGCAGTCAGCTTCAACTTGATCTGCTGAAGTTCTCACTAGGAGTGTAGTTGTATTATCTCTTAATAATATTGTCACTTCATAAAAAAAGCAGCCATCACCCATAAACAATTCCACACGTGGCGTGGCTGTATCAAGGAGCGACTGGCTACTCAACGATTAGCCATTCGCTCCTTGATACAGTTCAAATGTCATAAGGTACCCGTGTCAGCACCCTCAATTTTTACGCAAGTCTCATAGCTATTTTCCGTATATAAATTGCTTGGTACCATGTCTAAAGTACGATTGTTTCATCGACAGCAATCTATGATGACTTTACTCAGTGGAACTCGGCTGAAACTTTTGTTGAAAAGTGTGGAATATTTTCGCACCTTAGCGAACTTATTATTTTTTGGAAGGTCTGAACTATCACATAGATGAAAACATTAGTTGTATTTTAAAACAGCAGTTCCTTCTCACGTTGGAGAAGATTAGTTCGTAGTGGGTGTTATTATTTTTCTCCCAAAATATCCTCACGTATTTGGACATCAAATATTCGATTAGAAGAAGAATGCACAGCTGGACTCCGATTCCAAAGTAAATCATATAGATTGCTTATGTAAGTGATATACAATACGATTTTTTTCAAAATAAAATAACTCAAAGCAATTGTTATTACTTTTAAAATTTCTTCTTCGCGATTTTCTGTGACTCTATAACCAGCATCCCCTTCCATCTATTCCACAAGAGAATTTGGATTAACCCATAAAGTCCAGATTGAGGTTCTTTTTCTTGTTCTCCGTCACCTGAACTTGTTTGACTGGAACTAGGAAGAACACTTATTTGGACTTATACTTGAAAAACTGCATTCGACTTGAAAGATGGGCAATGTTTATGCTATTTTCATGACCACTGTACTCATTGGTTTAACTCATCATCTTCCGAAAATGTCTCCCAGATACTCTTCTCTGTTTAATTCCTCTAATGTTTTATCTCTTCTTTATTATTCTCCTCAAAGATATCCTGTAACAACCACTATAAAATACTTTGAAAACATATAAAATACGTTGAAATTATGCCCGGCGTCTCCTGTAGGTAACAACCCAATGTTTTCGCCAGCATACAATGCACTTGAACATAACTTGAATATTATTATACATATATTAAATTGATTGTAATATATGTATAATAATAAAGTAAGAAGAAGATTTCCAAGACAGAAATCAATAAGAATATCTTTATAAATTACAATCTCGGCATTTTTACAGCTTCATGAAATCTGGACGAACGCACTTTTTCACGGACCTCACGGAGTACCTGATGCATCTCTCATTTTGACAGTTAATGTGTCCATCTGGGTTGCTGAAAAAAATCTCAACAAAAAACAGTATACATGCATTTCAAAAATGCTTTACATATTTTAAATGTTTAATTCAATATGTAGTAATAAATCGCCAAAGTTGCTGCACCTGGAGGTGACACTGAAAATTGATGGTTTAAAGTGGAATATTAAACGACTTCACAGACGTTTTTGTAGTAAAGTGAGGCTCAAATTAAAAAAATCGATTTCGTTCAAATTATTACTCAAATTATTTACATAATCGGTGGATGGATGATGTCTGTGTTGTTCTGTTTCTGGAAACATGGAAGAACTTTGTCGGGTAGTCTAGTGGAGAACGACCAGCTCCGGAAGACTGAGGGCTTGCGGGACCAGAAAAATGTTCGGAATCCTGGGATCCATATTACTTATATACGTTGTACGTATATATATATATATATATATATATATATATATATATATATATATATATATATATATATATATATATATTGTAACGAGGCTAAAAAGAATCACGCACTCATGTCAAGTGACAGTTGTTTGAAATGTTCAAAATACTACCGAAGATTCCAGAACAGCGTAATCTACAGCTATCGAGAGACGTCTTCAAAGTTCCAGGAACATCTGGAAATTACAAAAACTTGCAAGAAAACACTATAAGAGTCTCGAAGGTTCGAAAATTAAACCTTATCGGGTATAAATAAATGGTTCCAAGCCGCGGAGGGCCATTGTTATTTTGACCTTTTCAACGACGCGGTTCTAGCGGCGAATCACGAAGCGAAAACAGTGTTACCATCAGGCGTGTGAACTAAGCGACAGTTAATTAAGTGAAGTACTTACCCGTGTGCGATATTTGAGCGAATATTCTTGAAAAAGTTCTTACGTAGCGAAATAAACCGGAGCGAATAGTAATACGTGCTGAAATTGGACGGATTGTTCTAGTGATTAGTGAATAAATTGTTAATGCGATTATAAAGTGTCTATTTACGAGTGATAAATTTGCGAAACATTTTAATTTAAATAATAGCGTTAAGTTAAATAGTGTTAAGAGACTATGTCAGTAATTAATAAATCCATTATTAAATTCCAGGTTTTCATTAATTCCTCCTGCAGCCACGACACGTGACAATATTATTTTTCCTATGTATGTGAATATCACAATGTAGAGTTTCTGAGGCATCCGCTGAAAATAAAAAAATTTTAGAACGTTTAACAGCGCAATAATGTACAACAATCGACGATACAATGGGATTCCGATATGTTCAGAATTTTTACGTGACGATAAAATACAGAGAGGGAGATACAGTGACGCGAAAGTAAATTGCTTAGACATTTCAATGCTTCCGAGACATAAGTCATGACAGTCGCTATAGTGAGTAAAAGGTGAAGACTAAAATATACATTTTTTTAAATAAAGATATTTAAAAAAAATATTGAAAGAAATAATATTTACAAGAAACGTGTACGAGCGTGTGAACTTGTACTTATCTGTCGTGAGGATTGTTTTGAGTTTTCCAATAGGCTTTATTATTATCAGGGTCGACATCTGTAAGAGATGTTTTTGTTGTAAAAACTTGCTTTCAATTTTGATTATTAAAGTGTTGTAAAAAGTAAAAAAAATAATTAAATTCATCATCATTTATGAATGAAATACGAATACCAAGAAGTGTAGTCTCCCCAGATTAAACTGGGAAAAAAACAGCAAAAAGTTTACGAAAACAGAATGGGTCTGGACTGGTTAACTAACACGGAAGCTGTACAAGACAGGGAAATATAGAAGCTTTTTGTCGATTTTTTGTGCTCCAATCCTCCTAATACAAGGGGATGGAGATGAAAGGCCAATTTTAATATACGGCCACCAAATATGGATCATACGGAGAGAGTAAGATCAAAAATCCAGGTTGCATAAATGAGTTACCTAAGGGGAGTAGCATTATTGAATTGAGGAGTACCGTTATTATAAAATACTAACCCGGTACTTCTACACATCGAAAATTTGTAATAGAGGTGGCTTGGATACGTCTTGCGAATGCTAAGAGAAACATTGCCAAGATCGTCTGCTTTGCAGCAAAAGGCCGCCGGTGGGTCACCCCAAATGGTGGATGCGCTTTATCGATTCTTTGAGCCCCGGACCATTCTAGAATAGGAGAAAGGAGATGATGATGATAAAATTTAAATGTTCAAGTTTTTTGTTTGTAACATTGTGGAAATTCATTTTTAATATTTAAAAAATGAGGGTAAACAACACTGTTTTATTCCACTATATTTATTTTGAATTGTTAGAACGTTTTCGGGATTTCTCCCATTATCGATAACAACACGTTATCAATAACAACACGTTGTAAACGTGTTGTTATTGATAATGGGAGAAATCCCGAAAACAATTCAAAATAAATATAGTGGAATAAAACAGTGTTGTTTACCCTCATTTTTTAAATAATAAAATTTAAAACTGTAACGCAAACAATATTATTAAATGAATGTTAAAAAAATTTATCTTCTTAATTTTTCACTGAAATCCTTAACTATTAAATTCAATTTAAGATTCCAAAATTGTTTGTGATTATACAAAATCAACCAGACGTATTTGTATATATTAGTAGTAGTAGTAGTAGTGCGTAAAATTCTTGTATATATTAGTAGTATAAATAAAAAAATAAAATCATTGTAACTAAGAAGTTTATTCCTTAAGATCAGACTGTTTTGTGATGATTATTTTAAATGTATTTTATAATAATATGTGATAGATAGGTGTATCGAAATAATATAAAATTAAAATATTTTGTAGTAGTATCTAATTTATCGGTAGCGGATTCTCCAAGTTAGAGAAAATTCCATATCCAAGTCCAGGTACCTATAATATAACTACTTATCAATATATTTTTTCAAAAGATAGATTTTTTATTTTAGTTCTTCTAAGTGATTCAACTTTTGGTTTTTATTATCAAATTACTAGAAAACAAATAACTAGTTAGGCATGTTCTAAAATTGCAAAATCACAATAAAAATACATTTTCATCGAAATATTTTAAAACATCTGTCTTTCAAAACTGAAACAGTTTTGTTCGTTCATTGTCACTCTGCAGTAAATCACTTCTCCCTATTGACTTCTCACTTCATAACACCTCTTACGAACGTCTATTTTTTTACTTTCTTTGTTTTGATTCGGAATGTCATTTTTTTTTGTATAATACCTATTCTTGACATTATGTATTCTGAAATGGAATATGTTTATTTTTTTACAATATCCTTGACATTATGTACTGTCCAATACATAGGTCATTATGTTTGATCACCGCCCTTGAGTATTGGATGGTTTCTTAGTATATTGTAATGAAATCAAAAGTGTGCGGAGAAAGTGTGTCAAAAGGTCTCGTTAATTCCGTAATAATTAATTGTCGACACCCGATGAGTACCTAGTGACTTTTTGATTCTTCAATTATTAGTTTTATCTTATCGACAGTTTGAGACATAAAGCGCGAGAAAATAAATATTGAACATCTAACGGGATAATATTGACAAATACGGGATAAACCTGGTATATAAATTAATCACCTAAAGCAATAATGAATTTTCGGCTTGTTTGGAGACACGATGGCACCGGACATACTTTTACTTTCTAACAGCTTTTTTTTATAAATGTATGTTCAAAGAACATATTAACTGGATTTTGTCCACGTAGAAAAAAACACTTATATACTTAGATATACTTTGTCGTGGGAATTACAAATTTTCGTCCAGAGATGTCTATAGCGTAGTTCCTTCAAATATTTGAAAAAATATTCATATATACAACTTTGATTGAAAATTTTGATAATGTGTGGATGTTCTTAAACTGGAGTTGGTGAACGTTTCATTGTGTAAAGTAATCACTAAAGCCAGCTAATACAGGTTATAAGCCCTATAAAGACATCCATACTAGTTTTTACATATTTTGTACTTTTGTGAAATTTCATATTTTTGTGTAGTGGTTATGACTCTCACCCATGGATCCAGTGGTCGGTGTTTCAGAGTCCCATTCCAGGTCATAAGCAAATTCGTTTTATTTTCATAGCACAAGCATTTAAAATAATTAGAAAATAGTAAGAATTTTGATGCGACAGTATTCATCAAAATTCAGCAAAAATCGTCATTAATAATATATATATTTATATTTAAAGTGTATTATTATCACTACAATCATGTTATCTTGGATGGGTATTTTTAAAAAGCCTTCAAATGGTAAATTATTGATGTAAAAAATATGTAAACTTAAATAGATTTTTATGCAAAGAGGTAAAACAGTATTTTTTTACCTTTTTAGAGGAATTTTTTCCAGAATATTTATTGTATTACGTCTTTCTTCGCCTCGAATGTAATGCTGTATCGACAGTACAATAATAATTAAGCTTAATTTTTAATATATACATGTAAAACACCGTGCTCTCGCAAAACAGTTGGCCTGCCATTTTCTGTTGAGATTTATGGATTCATTTTCGTATAGAGCTACGCGGACCGAGAGTATGAAATATGAACGCCATAAACAACGCGACGTTCCGCATTTTATTTTAAAGATTTGTTCAAAAATTCTCGGCGGACGACGGAATAAATAATCCATGTGACGTTCCAAAATGTTTCGCGTATAGGACGATTGACCATTCACATTAAATATCGGCGAAAAGTTGATTTGTCCGTTTTATCGAAACGGATAAAAATGTAATGAATCAGTGGATAATTGATGATAGTCTTACACATTTTATTCTTTGCTCTATATATATTTTCACGAGTATCTCTGTAGTATTCCAACAAGTTGAAATTAATCTGTATTAAGCTCTCCAATAGGAAACATATGGTGAGCTTACCGTCAATCGTTTACAGATGTTGATTTTTTCTGGTATTTGAAAAACAATATTCTACGACATAGTATAAAAATGATTTTTTCGTGCACTGTCTCCATTTATCTATTCAAAATAAGTTATTCGTTAACATATTTTTACTTATTTTATGACTAGCTGCAACCGGTCAAAAATGACGGAACATTGGTTCGCGTCCTAGTATATATTTACAGCATCTTTCTGGCGGTCCACGGAGAGGCAACACGCGTTGAGCGACCGGTTCAGTTTTGCTGGCTCAGGGTTCAAGCCCCATCTCGAATTCGAACGAGATTACGGACGCTACAGAATTTATGGGGACAGACAGATGGACGGACAGGGGACAGTCAACGAAATTATTGTGTTTGATTATTACGCTACTTATGAAATGTTAATTAAGTAAAAAGTTTTACTATTGTAATCAGCTAATAGTTTGTAACTATTCATATTTAATTGAACTAAACACAAAAACTCACCACTATATTTTTAGTTATACCAACCGGTTTCGGAACCACCGTTCCTTCTTCAGGGAAAACTACAAACTTAACATTACAATATATAGCAAAATATATTTTTTGTATGTAGACTTGTTGTATAATGCGTATAATGTCGTATTGGCGGCTCTCGTAGCCCAGTGGGTATAACATTAGCTTCTCACCTCAAGGGTTCCGGGTTCGATTCCCACAATTAATCTATGTGATTTACTGAACACAATTAATCTCTGATTTATAAGCCTGGGTATTTTTTAATGTGTTTTCTTCTGTAATTGTGCTTCTTGGTCTGTTGAAGCGTAAATAAAAAAAAAATATCCATTTTAACACTTTTATCGTCTGTTTTAAGTTGTTTTTATTTTTTTTTAAATTATTTCAATTTTAAAATGTATTTTTTAATTGGGGACTTAATGGATTACTTGCATTACTTTCATTCTTAAATTCGTGTATTCTCTACACACAAAAATAAGTTGTATAATATTTAATTACCCCTACTTTGTAATGTTTAGTTTATGTTTATAATTTGTTTTTAATTTAATTAAAAATGTATACTTTTTATTTTTCACCAAATAAATGTAGGTATTTATGTATGTATATATGTAGGTACTAGGTACCTACCTAATAATAAGATTGAAAATCTAATTATTAGGACATGCAAATTTACCGCGAAATAGCATTTCAGGTAAATTAGTAAAATGTGTCAATACAGGTTAGTATTTAATCGTATAAACATGTCATTATCATGGCGTTAAAGTAAAACACAACGATTAAAAAAATATGTAATACAAAGAAAAAAATATAAATATTATTTATTGATAACAAGTCACTTAAAAGGTCTCTTTCAGAAGAGCAATTAAAATCAAACATAATAATTTCGTTGTCTATCCGTCTGTCCGCCTGTCTGTCTGTCCTTCCGTAACTTTTGTAACGTCCGTAATTTAGTTCGAATTCACAGCTAAATAAAACAAATTAAACGATCAGAGAACCCGCCACGTAACGCGTATTGCTACCGCCGCCTTTTTGTGGACCGCCAAAAAGATATTATAAATATATACAAGGTCTTAGCAAAGACGCGAACCATTGTATGCTCCGCCCAGCATAATCGCCAGGGATTAAATTTAACTGCCGGCAGGGGAAATATAAAAAAAAATGTTAAAATATTTTGATAAAAATCGTTGTTACTATGTCATGGGTGTCGGCTATAAATAAGTTGACACTTATTCTTTAGAAACCGGCATGTAAAATTACCGTCATTTTCAACGGGTTACAACAAGTATAAAATATAAAGGCTGACACTATAAATAACCTATTTGTAGTGTCATCTTTATACTGGATATAATTCTAACGCAGATCGCTCCCGCTAGAAATAAGTCTTTACTAGTTGTATGAATTTATGTTACATCATTAAATTGCCATTGTTAATATTTTCATAAAATTTTCTAAGAATTTCTAGGTTCTACGTAAGTAAACAGTGAAATAAATATTCTCCGATCCTGCTGGATTCCTGTGATTAGATAGGTATTTATCTTATTAATTGAATAACCAATAATTAATTGAGAACCAGTAATGCAAATTCTGCTAGGAAGATATTGTGTATTATGAAATGTATCTTAAAATGCAGGTCAAATCACGTTATGGTTGTTCAATATTTATTTATTTATTTATTTATTTATTTAAAAAATCCTTGTTTACAAATAAGATACTTAATACTAATTTAACAATAAAACATAAGATAAAACATAAGATAATTTACACATTTTTTTGTTTTGTTTAATTTGTGGATTATGCCACTCTACTAGGCTACGCCTGTCCCAGAGTGGCGTTATAGCACACAATTATAATATTTTTTCGAGTTCGTCAGTAGTATTTATTTTCATAAGGTAGTTATTATGTATCTACAGAGTATCAAGTGGAATGTTAGTGAAAGTTGAGTTAGTCATAAGTCCAAGTGTAAATATGTGTAGAATAATTGTTTAATGTAAAAAGGGTTAAAGTTTTGTTTAAGATTATTTTTTTATTTTCCTTAATTAATTAATTAATTTATATAGGTATATATTTTTATTTAAAGACATTATTACGCAATTACAGTAAGTAAATTTTCAGTTGCTGTTCTACCTTTGGAGGTAAGCCAGTTGTTTGCTAAAGCTTTTATTTTATTAATTGAGTATATTCTGATTTCCGTGAAGTCTGTTTTAAATATGTTAAATATTTTAGGCCCTATGTATGAGTAATTTTTCTGTCCATGTCCAATATCAACCCTAATAAAGAGTTAAGGTTATTTTTATAGTCGTTAGACATACTTCACTGTAAATGGTTACGGATATTTTATACGAACCGTATGTTTTTCGTGAGACAATTCTCGTCATCGGGAGATCGACCTGTACCTCCGCGGGTACAGGTCGTTTTCCTAATGACGTTGAATACGACTTCAACGAAACGTCGAAAATTGTCTCTCGGAAAAACATACGGTTCGTATAAAATATCCGCAACCATTTACACTTAAATAACCCCAATAAAGCTCAACAATTTTTTTTTTTTTTTTTAACAAACAGACTGTCAACGTGTCATTAATGACCCTAATAGATGGTCCTAGAGTGACATTAAAGTAGGTACAAAGTATGAATATTTTGTGAACATTTGAATGTGATATAGTTACCTACACAATACACTTTTTACGGTTAATTAATAATTAATAATGAAAAATAATGCAGAGAAAAGTAGTCCTAAAAATAAACTTGACTAATAATTTTACTAACTTTAATGCGCACTATATAACTGAAATATTTGCAAGGTCCAAGTCCAAACTAGCTAACCAACTAACGAACTAACCATCACGCTGTATCCCCACTGGTATAGGCAGAGAGGGTAGAACGCCACATCTTGGCACACCACTTTTGCTTCGGCTATATTCATACATCTTCTCATGCATGCTTTATGGTTGTTGGGGCTTTTAACAAGGCCATCCTTCAAAACTTGAAGTATATGATCGTGCTTGGTCTTTAGCGGACGCCCTCTATTCCAGTTCTCTTCAACACTCGTCTCATATATATTTTCTTAATCATTCTTTCCTCGTTCATATATTCTACATAAACAAACCATCTCAGCTCCTTTCTTTGTTTTATCTACCATACCACGGCTAGCATTACATTCACTTCTAATTTTTTCATTCCTCATTCTATTGATCAAAGATTTTCCACACAAGCGTCTTAGTGACCGCATTTCTAACGCATTTAGTCTACTTTCATTCCATTTTTGCCAATTTCAGGCTTCACTCCCGTACATAGTTGGCACCAGATTGCCGTTATATACTGCATTCAAGAAATACAAAAAGTAATTTAGTCAATTAGTGTATATTATAGATATCTCACAGAGACGAAACTGTATTAATTATGGGAAAGTAGGTATAGAAGTCATTTGGGTGTAACAGGACTTATGACCTGTCTTTTTATGGTTGGCTTAAGTGATCACTTTACACAATTGTAACATTCGCCATTTCCACCCATGATAGAATATACCATGCTTATTCATTTTTTGGAAGTTGTATATATGTTCAAATTGCGTGAAGCTTTCATATATGAGTTGTAAGCGCCTTTTCCATGCGGCCTGTACAAAGCCATTTTCATTCCCATAAATCCCCACAGATGTCGCTAATGAGAAAATCTACATTGATTTTTTACGGAATTTTGGGAGCAATATACTTTATTGTGTGTAATGAAATTCATCCGAATACTTGCATTACACTAGGATACGCCAGGAAATATTATTTCCAATTTTTGTTAAATTCCTTTTTTTTTTTTACCAGTATTTACAATTCAGAAATATAAATCCAGCACTGTTCTGAAAGATTTGAACAAACTCAAAATATTCTGAACAGTAATTTAGTCAAAAAAACTAGGTTATTCGTGAAATTTGGAGTATAATTATAGCGGCAATTCATGAATATAAATAAATTGTTGGATAAAAACATTATGCAACACTTAAATAAAAAAAATTAAAAATTCTTTAAATTAATGATCATCAATTGAATTGAAAACCAATTTTTGAAGATTAAAATTAAATATAAGAAAATAAATTTTATTAAAAATATATATTTGTGCAATTTGTATGCAGTATAGTGTTGATTATTATCATACGAAGTATTATTTACTCGTGTTATAGATGTAACCAACCTTAACGATGTAGGTCGCCGAAGCCAAATTGGAAGGAGGGCCTGAAGGGCGTTAATTAATGTTAGCACATGCGAACATCGATCGCCCGGGCCATACTTCCTGATGCAGACCACAGAGCTCGACCCACACTGGACTGAGTTGCAATGAATTCCAATGAATACTTTGTAAATTTATTACTTTATTTATTTAAATCCAAGCTAAAAATAAGGACACACTGTAGATAAAAAGTTCTCGGTAAAAAAAAAAGAATTGTCAATTGTGGCGTATGAAAGCAAAGGCAGCAATATCCAAAAAAAATTAATGCAGTCATCGAAGATTACTAATTTATAATTAGTGAATTGTAAATTTTATAGAAAACACGATTTCGGAAGGGATACATGCATAAAATCTAGAATTCAGTATATCTTAAATCAGCGACCTCGGTGACTACATTCAAAATATATTTTTATTTTTTTAGATATTGCTGCCTTTGCTTTTATACCCCACAATTACAATAAATGTTTAGTGGACTTTTCATTAGATTTTTTTAATTCATCATGGAATCGTAATTTTGAATTCATGTAATGATAATCATCATCTGGAATTACAGCAACAACACTGATGATTACAAGTCACTTATGAGGCCCGAATATAACACGTTAATCAGCGCGCGGCTCGTCTTACACGCAAGGGTCGTTACTCATTATTATTATATTCGTGATTTTCACGGGTTCTCGCTAGTAATTTAATATATTTAATTCTGAAAAATACAATATTTATGGTCCATTTAGAGGTAAAACTCACTTACCGTAATATTGACCAAAATGAGTTGAACGAATATAAACATTCATATTTTTTCCATCCCTATTCCAGATAAAAATCAGTAAGTGAATATTTATAGTAATTTAGTACTAAAACTTATAATTTGAACATTTTAAATATTTTTAATATCACAAGTTGAACGCTTTATCCTCATTATCTTAAAACTACTCCAACGTCACTTAGTGAATTTTACCTCTAAAGAGACGATATAATAAAAGTATAATTATATATATTCGGCGGTTTGGAATATTTTTAATAAGATTTTAGGAGTGATTCCGATTTCCCCTCGCCCCGGGACAAGTCCAGCCACCGAACGCAGAACACATCTCAGACTCGCTCTTCCACTTAAAAATGCGCAAAAGTTGTAGGCGTATCAGCAAGTTTGGCGAAGATAAAAATTCGAAAAGTAAAAGTTACGCAAGCACTCACCGCCGAGTATTCTTTTCATCACTTATAAATAAATATTTGCCAAATAATAATGTTGTCTATTGACGCTTTCAAAAATGGGATGATTCGGAGTATGACGACAAAACATTTCGCGATTCAACAGTCTTTAATTAAAAAGAAATGAGTATCTAAAAATAATTAACTATTTATAAAGTTACAAACGGTTTGCAAACGTTAAAGCTGCTTAAACTTTTACAAATAAACAATTCGAAATTTCATTAAAAAATGGGATTGACTCTTTTTTTTTATTGTTTACATAACTGCAAAAATACAATCTATATACACTAGAGATATGAGATCAATATTGAGTTACTTTGTGCTATGTTATGTGCTAACAAATCATATTTTCAATAAAAAAAAAAAAAATTTTCTTAAAAACCATCTGTGATTGTGTGACGGTATAATACAATACTTAGCAAAAGCGATCGGCGTGGGAAAACAAATTTCATTAGTTTTTCTAATTTTGGACGATTAATCATGATCATGATTAAATATTGATTGAAATTATTACTTTACCATATAAAAAGATAGCTTCGTCTTTACGAGACAACTTTAATATATCTTAAATTATAAGGTGTTACAGCAAGTTTAAAAAGTTTAAAAAAATTTTCTATAAAATAAAATAAAATTATATTACTTACTGTATGAAAAATATTACATTTGCCTTTACACCGTCGATATATATGAAAAATTATCCCGCAGAATATATTTTCTCGCAAGTAATGTCCATCATCTCTTTCTTGTTGTTTTCTTTTGCAGATGCAGCAATTCTTGTGACTGAGTAATTAAAGGAGCTTTATTTAACCTGAGGTAGAAAAAATGTACGCCCGGAATGAGATAGCCCCGGGAAGGAAAATGTTCTGGGTTAATTAGCATTCCAAATGACGAGCAGTGGCGTCGCCACTAATTCCGGTGACGTCGAGCCGATGCGACGCCGACGCTGACGTCGACAGCACCGGCGACGCTCGCCTCTGCTGGCGACCTGCGCCCGCCCCGACTCTAAGTAGCTCCCGCGCTCTGTATTCTCGCGGCAGCTTGAGACGACTTTGAGTTTTGAGACTCGGATTAGTTAGGGTACTTTATCTTTATTTTAAAAAGGACTCCCTTTTGAATAAATAAATAATACTAAGAAGACAAAATTGATGTTAGTTATGATAGTACACGACCACAAGCGGAGAATTTTAGTCCACAGGTATTCGAGACGTACCCGTCTCTCCGTCAGGACAGCCATTACACTAGCATGTAAATACCACTACACACCTCAACCATAGTATTATTCACACATTAAACTTATTTTTTTTAAATATACTAATATAAATACGCTTATATTAAAGATATTCGAAAAATAAATAAATGAAATTAAGAATTAAACTAATATTTATATCTATAATGAATAAAATGTTAAGCTGCAAGTCCAATATTATTTAGTTATATTACATCTCAACACTGGCAGAAGAAAATATGATTAATATCTAGGGGAGAAAAGCACTCTGAAATGTAGAAGCTAAATAGGAAAATAGGCAGCGAAAATCAGATGGACCCACGGAGCACCAAAATATATAGACATGAATTAACGAAAGTTTCTTGGAACAACCCCTTCCACCGCCTGGTACCTCTAAGTGTAACTTTTTTTTTAAGATTATAAATTTTAAACAATTATAAAAAGCCTGAACTATATACTCATCGCTTTATTATAAAATGTCTTTTTTTACTTAAAGAGAGAGAGAGAAATTTAAAAACAAAAAAGTATTTTATAAAAAATAGTTTTGTTTACAAGGAGATACATTTATTCAAAAATAAATACTTTAACTGCTTATAAATATATTTGAAATGTATGCGAGGGAGGCATACTTATCTTGTGTCCCAGTCGCCTTGCCTAAAAAAGGGTTCAATTTACTGTTTAGTTCAACTCTGTTGAATTTTATGAACTAGTTATAACAATGAACTAGTTATGGAGACAAAAGTAGTTCGACTATGCTGGGCCAGATATTTCCAAAAGAAAGCTTTCTCGAAATGGGAGTGATCCGAGGAAGTGATGATGACTATATTATAATATATACATAAATATTAAAGGACAATGTGTTGTTTCTGTTTATAACATTATTTTGGAAAACGGGGACTAATCAAATTTTCTTACAAAAATATGTAATTTATTACTGCAACAACTTCCTTGGTACATGAAATTTTCCCCATTTTCTTTGTGCTGTTATACTGTTTATCTTATATATTTTACAATTGTGATTCTGTGAGACGGCGGAATATGATGATGTCGTTTTGCTTTTAGATAAATAAATAAACATGAATATTTAGATAAATGAATGTAAGCATTTTTTAAAAGTAATATTTCCTTAAGCGCATTCAGGGTTAACTTTTTACTGTAACGGAAGTTGCGCATGCAGCATGAAGCGGAACATGTATCGGGAATGCAATACCAGAACTAAAGACGCCATATCGAATTCTTGTCAGCTGTCGAATTCAGTTTGAATGTGACTTCATGAATATTTCGACTGTTATTTAAAAAAGTTTTTGTTCGTCACCAAGCCGAATTCGATTAAAAGTGATTTTCGAGAAATTATTTATTGTAAAAATGACGTAAGTGTCAGATATTCTTTTTAAAACATATACACTCACTCACGAAGAAAATATTAAAAATTAGGCTTTTTACTTTAACGTTTTTGGGTTGCAATTTTAACACATTTGCTACCTATTACCTGCCAAAGCCCCGACGATCCAAACTTTATAATAGCCATTCCTTCCTACCTCTATTGGAGACGTTGCGCAGATATACTTTCAGGTTTTATGCTGTGACGTGTAGGTTTGGCGTTCACGAATTCTTGCTCTATTACTTTTACCGCGCGTACATGATTTATTTTTATAAATAATGATTTCGATGATAAATTGACTATGTTAGAAAATAATATAAATAAAAAAACGTTCAATGTGTTCAATGATAATTAAATGCTTTAAAAAATGTATGATTTTATTTTAAATTCAAATTTTCCAGGAGACAAGCATAACGCCATTGCTAAACTTACAAAATATGAATAAAATATTTGCATTTTGCTTTGACTGTCACTAAAAGCTTTTGTCATTGGGATCTCATTTCCAGAAAGATATTTAGTTATAAAAAAACTTCTACCAAAAATATATATATAAAATAATATAAGGTCTCTTTTAATGCACACACTGAGCGGTTGTCTGCTTTGTGGTAATACACTAGTTTAAATGCTTAGCTAGGGTGGGTCACCGTTATATGAAAAAATATTTTTTCCGTTTTTTGTCTCGCACAGCAAGAAAAGGGCGTCAAATGATGTTTTTAGCCTACGTATAATATTTTATTAGAATCGGATATGGAATACTGTCTCACGATCGACTGTATTGGATTATGAAAATGAAAAAGCTTTGAACTGCAGGTGGCGGTAGTAAAAATACAACTCACATACGAAACATGTCATGTAAGTTAATTATATATACAACTTCAAAATTTTGATAGATGTGGTAGTCGATCAAGTAGAAATGGTGAAAGTTACATTGTGTAAAGTGATCACTTAAGCCAACCAAATGATAGCTCGTAAGCCCTATGATTTCTACAAAAAGTTTCCTACAAAAAGACTTCCATACTTACTTCCCAAATAAAAATATAGCTTCGTCTATACGAGACACATATATTATATCTTAAAATATAAGGTTTTACAGCCAGATTAAAAAAGTTTTTAAACGTGCGTCTATAAAACAAAATAACATTAGATAAGTAACATTTGCTTTTTACAAGAAAATGCTACATGAAAAATCCTTCAGCAATATATTAATGTTTAACAGTAGGAATGAAAGCTCTTGATCACGACAATCTTACAACAATCTCACACCGTAATCTAGAAGAATTATCAACGTTTAACTATTATTGGTTGAAACCGTAATTAGAACGTACCTCGAAAAAAATAATCGAATAAAATTGATTTCAATCCGGAGGCTAATAAACTTATTAAAATGTTATAATATCCCATTCAGAATATTATTTTCAGACCATTTACCAAATTTTTATTGACGTGCTCTTTAAAGTAGGAAAAAATGTTTGGTCCACTCTAATGTGTATTGGAAAATTTTACACGTTGGGGTTCCAAAAATCTGCCATCCTCGTGCCTTCTTTGTATTATTTTGTATTAGCGATTTCAATGTGCAAAGGAAAACTATTGGTTTTAGTACCTACATGTTAATTGTTATTATTAATTCACTCAATGGTCAACCGCGACGTTCACGTTGCAAAAATACTAGTCACGTGGGCAGCGTTAATAACGTAATATATACATTTGAGATATTCGAAATATAAATATATATCATCATGATCATCTTCAACATCATCATCAACAAAAAATTTCAAACATTGCGCTCTGGTCTCATGATATATACACATCTTATTCCATATGAAATTTATAGATCACCACAAAAAGCGACGCCACGTTATTTGTATCAGAGATATGAAACTTTTGAATATTCAATTAATTATCAAAAAATTTAACAGATGCGTGTTATTTGCTTCATAGTTTTCGATTCTTCTTCTTCCTAGACCATTAGTCCCATTTACTTGAGGTGGGCCTTGCTTGTCTGTTTTCTCTATTGAGCAAGGTGTTGTGCTGTGCTGTTGTCGAAATAATCTTCTTTTAGGTCTTTTTCGACACGTCGTCGTTGGCAGATTTAGGGTGAAATTCACCACGTAGTCTTCTGGGCATATCTAGAGGTGACCATAAGGTGTTATGATCGTAAAAAAATATGTTTTTTCGTCTTCATCGCTGTCATAACTGAGCCCCGACCAACCCATAACAACGCTTTCCTTTTCAAGATTTTCATTAACATTATCCATCCTTCTCCGTTTTTGTCGTCCCATCGGTCGTAATCGTGTTGGTAAGTAATGTGAATGAGAACTTTACCCAGGATGTCTTAAGCTTAAAATGGTAGACCATTTATATTTTTGATGTAATTGTTGTTAACATTGTAAATATCATTTATGATTAATAAAATTGATTAAATTTTACAATGATTTCTCTACTTGAACTTAATTAAATGCTATATATTATGCTATTCGAGTTTCAAGAGTGACAGAACCTTTCATAGATAGGTAAAGTATTGAACTAACTATATTCAAAAATAATTTGAGTAACTTGGTGTGTAGTTGTTATGACTATCGTCAGGACACCAGAAATCTAGTCCTATATTCATGGCAAGAACGTTTAGCTTAGTTTGAAAATAGTAAGATTATCAATGCGATATTCTTATTCCATGTTCGCATATCTATTTACCAGAGGCGTGCAGTGAGTACATTGAAGCGTGACTCCTAATCATTTATTTTGAAAAAAAAATGAAATAAAATAAATATGTCGTAATTTTCCACATAATATTATTAATATTTCACAATAATTAAATATCAAATTACTTACATTATAATTCTTCATAATATTTTGTCAGATAAATAGGTATTTCATTTCCATATTTTTTCTCCAATATATGTTTATGTAAACGTTATGCTTCAATGTTCTCACTGCACGCGCCTGGTAGCTACATATTTGTACATGGTCGCCTTCCGTATCGGTCACAATTATATTATTGATAGAATAGGCAACATCAGTGTAGATGTATTGATGTCGAAACTCTAGTAGTAAAATACCTACATAATATTTTATTTTATGATAATTGTGATTCCAAACTTCAATCAAAAATCAATACAAATAATTAATTTTTAATTGTATCGAAATTTACTGCTGCATATAATGAATTAAAGTTAATGAGTGAGATGAGATTTATCTGGTCAAATCAGTAACTAATGGGAGATGAATTTAATCTTACTTGCATACCTATCATAAAATGTTTGTTCGAAGCATGAGGTCTTATGATTTTTTATTTTATTTTATTTTCATTTATTGGTTTTCTTACAGCCATATAATTAATCAATCTTGAAAAAAAACAATAATTGATGTACAGAGTTTTGGGCCAATTACAAGAAAACACATATATACAATCGATAAAAAAATAAGAAAAAACATGTCCAATAGTGAGTTTGTGTGAGTGTGTGTATTTGTGTGTTTATTTATTTATTTTAAAACAATCTTAAAAATTTTCCACTGAATTTAAAAATTTACTTTAACATACATTAATGGCGAATGGAGAGGGTGGAGGGGAATGTGGGACGGGAGTAGAAGGGAAGATATAATGTACAAATTAGTTTGGGTGCGGTAGTGTAGATATTGCTTGTTTTATGTTTCTTATTGTTGCGTTGAAAATGTCAATGTGGTGATAGTTTGTGTTAAATGAATTTGTGGATCTGTACATAAAGGAGTTATGATGCCACAGGTAAAACTGATCATCTTGAGAATAATCCGGCAGCTGATTTTGAATAATTAGGCATTATTTTGTTCATTTTTATAATAACAATTATATAAATACGTATAAATAATTTGAAAATTATTAAAATAATATATAATTATCTAAAATCACCTTCTCCTCAATGTGTACTCGTGTTGCCATTTTTTACTTTATGTAAAAAATATGAATTGACTTTCCCAATAGGTGTCTGTACATGTAAGTATTGTGTATTTTTTGTGTTAGTCATCAACAAGTATAATTTAACGACTTCATTCGCTGCTCGCGTGCGATATGCGATAAATTTATAAAGATGTTGCCTTCATCACAGGTGAACATTTCATTCTTTTTTCTGTATATATTTGTAAAATATTTCATTTTTAAAATCTTAATATTTTTTAATTTCTTTATTTCATGCCATGTCTGGTGTGTATATCAAAAATTTCATATATATAGTTCATCTTAATTACGAAGCGAAAAGTTTGTTTCTCTGAATTAAAACAAAATTCCGAACGCTCTAGTGTCTTGATATTTATGCGTCTGAAATTTCTAGATCAAAGATTCTACAATTCGATTCAAATTTTCGACTCCTAACGTTTTTTTTCATTTTGGGGTATAGAGCTTAGAAATATTTTTTTTTAATTCAAAAACTATGACGAAATATTGATTTTTTGATTCAAAACAAAAAAAGATATTGAAATAAAAGCTTTGAAATCTAGATAAATAATTTAAGAAGGGGATGATTTTTATAAATATTCGGAGAAACAATATTTGAATGCTTTAAATCTCGTTTTGAAAAGATAATTAATTAGTGATGATTTATGTTACTTTTTTGTAAATTATTTTTTTATCAGTGTTTTTACAAGAGAATGATAAATTATATTTAAAACAATCCAAATTATGCGCGATAAAAGCTTATAAGTCATTGATCTATAAAAAATATTTTTTTATTTGAAAAATTGATTGTATACGCTATGTCGGCAATCAAAATCACAATATGATATAAAATAATGATGCGGAAAGACAAACAGTTTTCACCGGTTTAGGTCTCGAATAATACCGCCGGCTGGCTCGGAGATATACGATCTCGTCGTCTCTGAAAAGCTTAGAAAATGCGTCAAAGCGCCGCACGGAATCCATTACAGAACAAAAACAACATTTTATGAATCCGAACACGGCTCCCTCCAGCAGCGGCGCGGCGGGCCCCTGTACCATTCAGACTTATGGGATATAACTAAAATAATAGGATGAAAATAACAGAAAGCCAAAGCCCCGAAGATAAATGGATGTTTTTTGTCCACGAACTTGGGTAAAGGTAATGAAGAAGAAAGTATTATACAAATAATACGCCTAAGCGATATTATTCTTCCGAGTTGAGCAAATAAATTAACATTCTATCCGAGGCATTAGCCCTACACTCGCTTATTATCTATCGCTCGGTCTTAATTTTATCATTATTTAAGCCATCATTATACTTATTAATAAAATACTAGGTGTACCCAAAACAAATGACGTTTTTTGAAATGAAAATAATATTTTTAAAATTAAATTTGTAACTAAAATTTATTATCCGTCGATAGATGCAACCTTTCTCAATCGTTTTGATTCCTCATTTATGAGAACTCATAGTCGTTGACGCTAAATACTCTGATATGGTCTTTTTAATTTACCTACACTAATTGTCTTCCATCTAAATTACTTAATTATTTTTTCTTATCAATCCCCAAGTGGGCTTCTACATCAATACAGTACAAGTATTTTTTTCGAGAAAAAATCTTTTTTTTTAAAACTAAAAAAAATTACCAATAAAAAGTAAAAACATAATTAAGAAATAAACAAACAAAATTTTGTTCCTTAATTTATTTCGTATGGTAGCCATTTTCCGATTTCTAGATTTTTTGATAAATTTTTGAACACTGGACTATGTGAATGGCAAAATTTTCTCTATAATTTTTTAATTATATTACAAGAGATATTCACTGTGTGTTGTGCAATTAATAGGAAAGGTTTACGATAATTCTATAAAAAAATAAAATATTAAGGCCGAGATCTTCGCGTTAATAATCGTAATCCACACATTTCAACATTTTGAAAGTTGTATATATACATGTTCTAAATCAGTTTCTTTCATATATTCAATGGGCTATGCTATAGATATTTATAGTCTTTTCCATGACATAGTATGCATAGATTTCGTAGCTGGTAATATTACTTCTATATTATTAGTGTGGAATTGTGTGTGTGGATCACATAAGCCAGCTCGAATTAGTCATCAGCCCTGGGCCACCATATCAAGACTTTTATAAACGTTTCCTATATAAAAAGCTTCGTCTCTGTGAGACTTCTATAATTTATATTTATAAATAATTATCCCTCCGATAACAAAATCCAGTTCCAAATCGTGTTCTCAGAATATACATATAAAAATATTAAAAAATTAATCATTTGAAGAAAATATAAAATAAATAAAAAAATAAAAATCAAAAGCCTACCATTGATATCAATGATCAAACCGGACCTCGTTGGTAAAAATAACACCTCAGAGCTATCCATTTATCAGGCTGGTCGTTTTATTCAGATGTTGAAATTGGAAAACAGACAGGTGCTGGCCCCCGGAATACTTGTTCCGGTCCTTTCGAGCCCTCCAGCATCCCAGGAGGCGTCTGCTCCCGGCGGAATAATTAATGCTGTACCGAGGATGGTTCTACAGATTAATGCTACGTTGAAACATTACTAAAAATTCTCGCACATGGAGCATTTCGTGTTGAATATTTCATTCCCAGAGACCGTACACATATTATAAAAATATATAATTATTTTTATTTAATTATTTATTTGTTTATTTTACATTGGTTAATATAAGCTACTAATAACTCCACACTAGGTAACACCTGTTCATGACAATAGGATGACATTTGACATGACTTAACACCCACAAAGTATTGATATTTTTTTATTGCCAATTATCTGCAGCAGATCCTTGGCCGAGCATTGCATCGAAGCGGACAGTATTTTTCTGAAGTAAAATGTATAAATAAAATCATATCACTTTATTATTTAAAAAATCAATAAAATAAGACACAACGTGCGGTGTATGTGTGTGTATACGGATAGACGAGAAAAAACAAAATTTAATAGAACAACGTAAAATAGTTGGCCAGATCATAAAAAAAAATAGAAAATTTACACAATTATAAGTATTATAGTCCAGATCATTATATAACAAAAAATTAAACATAAACATAAAATATGTGGACGGATCACAAAACATTGTTTAAAACAAAAATGTTCATTACATACGTGAACAATTTAAAAAAATAAATAACTTTCATCAATAGTTTGATAAAAAAAACTTTCGGGGCGATTTTATTGAAAAGTACTAGTAAAATATGACAACTAAAAATGTATCGACTTTGAATATAACGTGGTTTTATATCCTTTCTGTCTTTCTTTTCCGTATACAGTGCGAAGGCATAATTTTATCCAAACGGTATCACGAAATATTAGGTCCTTACATATAAAATTGGCGTTTAGTATGGGAGGAACATAAAGCCGATTTTTTTTTATTATAATATATTTATTTAATCAAAGTATATACCATTGCTATCTATGCACTTTTGCCATCTCATAGGTAGTTCATCGATCCCTTTACTAAAAAAACCATTCGGACGGGAATCAATAAAATCTTTGAAGGCGGTTTGGACTGCCCCATCGGAGTTGAATTTTTTCCTTTGCAAGAAGTTATCCAAATTTCGAAAAAAATGGTAATCTGTTGGGGCAAGGTCCGGAGAGTACGGTGGATGTCTTAGACATTCCAATTGAAGCTCCTCTAATTTGGTAGCCGTCTGTTGTGCAGTGTGTAGTCTAGCGTTATCATGAAGCAGCAGTGGCCTAGAGCGATTAACCAGCCTCGGTTGTTTAGCAGCTAGCTTTTCCATCATGGTTTGCAGTTGCTGACAATAGACATCTGCCGTAATCGTCTGGCCAGATTTAAGAAAGCTGTAGTGAACGACACCAGCACTAATCCACCAAACGCTCACAAGTAACTTTTTTGGAGTCAATTTTCGCTTGGGGCATGGTTTGGCTGGTTCGGCAGGGTTCAGCCATTGCGATGAGCGCTTCCGATTATCGTACAGGATCCACTTTTCATCACAGGTAATGATTCGATTTAAAATCCCTTCATTATTGTGCCGGTTGAGTAATGCAACGCAGCAGTCAACGCGCGTTTGTTGATTTGCTTCACTCAATTCGTGAGGTACCCACCTTTCAAGCTTTTTCACCTTACCAATTTGCTTCAAGTGGATTAAAACAGTTTTATCACTAACACCGCAGCCTGCAGCTAACTCGGATGTGGTTTGCGATGGATCCGCTTCCACAATAGCCTTCAATTCTTCATTATCAACTTTGGTCTCCGGCCGTCCACGGGGCTTGTTCTGCAGGTCGAAATTTCCAGAACGAAAACGTTGGAACCAAAAACGCACTATGTTTTCTTTTGCGGCACCGTCGCCATACACATCATTAATCCTTCGAGCCGTTTCTGCAGCACTGGTGCCACGGTGGAACTCGTACTCGTAAATAACGCGATATTTCAAGTTTTTCATTTTGTAAACTGAGTGACGCAAAGAAAAAAACAATTGAGGAAAAAACAAATGAATTATAATTTTCAAAACACAAATACATGAGTAAATAGCTGTATAAATTTGGATTTGGAATTCCTAACCAAAGAGAAGATATTTGAGATCAAATTTGCCAGTACGGCAAAACGTCAATTTCATATGTAAGGACCTAATATGTGTTAAGCGTTATAATATACGCGTAGACTTAATATAATATTTTAATTCATATTGTCAGGTAGTTATGATCTGTCAGAGACGGAGATGTCTCAAGACAAGTCGAGGCCGGGGATTGCGTCGCTGGTGATATAATCAATTATGGACCAAAACACAGCTGTTATGATTCCGTCGTTCGAATTTTAAAAATGAGCCTTCGAAGCTTCTGAAACTAGACAAGCTAATAATATGGCGGAGAGGATCCGATGGAAAATGACTAATGGATTTTATTATTAACTAGCTATAACCCGAAGTGACGTACTTTTATTATATACATATATAGAACAGCGCCATCTAGAGTAGCGTAGCGTCTTGATGACGATAGTAACATTATTAAATAGATAGTTTTTTCTTCTTAAACATACGTTATTATTATTTGTGCCATATGGTAGCGTTAGTGACGAACACTGTTACATAAAGAATTATATAATTGATTAATGATTAATACCGATGAAATATGCGATAAAGTAATGGATGAACTTATTAGTTTTAATTTTCATCAAAATGAAATGTTAAAATCTAAATACATATTTAAAAAAAATCCAATTCAGAGTATTTTATTAAAAAAGCATAAAGATAATGTTTTCATTTTAAGGTGATCATCTGGTAATGTGAGCAAAAAGCAGTTTTATTGTGTGCATAAAGTCACTGGACACAAATTTGATAGTAATCACTATTATGAAATTTGCGCTAATTGTCACTCTCGAGCGACTTTCAGATTGGAATATAAACAAAATTATTATTAATGCATCTCGAATTCTATACATGAATTATCGTCACGAGATGACGAGATCACGATGAGATCACGAGATGAGAAGCAGAAAGAATCGCACGCAATCAATAATTTTACAGCATTCTACACCTGTTAAAAGTATATTGGAAATTTCTACAAAGGTCCGGAATAACCCAATAGATATAATAGATCGACCGTCTACTGCGCACTTAGCGTGTGTCAGTCATTATTGTTGACGTCGAGCTATCAGCATAGAAAGCGAAACCGTGCGGCGGCTAGTAGTGTGACCAAGCGACAGTTATTCGACGTGAGGGGTACTTACGTGCGAAACGGAGCAGAGCTGCCTAGCGATAGATAAAAAGATGCAGAGATGATTCTAATGACGTGGATAACGCGAACCTACGTGAATTATTCTGGAAATATTTTGCGTGAATTCATGAACGGTGTTCCGATTAAATTCGTGTCCAGTATTTTTATTTGTGTTACGATTTTGTGACAGTATAGTATTGTATGTTACATTAAATTGTATAATCCTCAGGTACGATATAGATACTACACATTAGCCGGGGACAGCAGTTCCGTTAAACCATAGATTCGTCCTAACGGTTACGTACGTGTCTATGGAAGACGGTATAATATTATTTTAACTTACTTACTTACCATCACGCCGTTTCCCCGAGGGGGTAGGCAGAGAGGATAGAGCGCCATACTCTTCTGTCCTGACATACAACTTTCGCTTCGTCTACATTCATACATCTTCGCATGCAAGCTCGACGGTTGTTCAGACTTCTAACAGGACCATCTTCCAGTATCTGGTTAATCTGGTCATGCCACGTCATGCCGTGGTCGCCCTCTTTTTCTGGTGCCGTCAACACTTGCATCAAATATCTTTCTTACCATTCTTTCCTCATTCATTCGCTCAACATGCCCAAACCACCTGAGCGACCCTATTTTTATTCTCTGTATTATGCTACGATCAGCTTTACATTCATTCCTAATATCTTCATTCTTTACTCTATCATACATGGATTTACCACACATACGTCTAAGGGACCTCATCTCCACTGCATTCAATCTACTTTCGTTCCTCTTCTGCCAGCTCCAGGCTTCACTTCCATACATTAGTGTCGGTACCAGAACTCCATATATTATTTTAAAACATGTAGATTTAACACATCAGAATAAAAATGTCTATTGAATTAGCAGAATTAACAGTTTTTGCAAAATAGACCCAAGAGCGGAGATTCAGCGAGTGAACTTTCGACCGAGAGGGAGTGGGTTCTACGCCAAGGATAACCACTTTTGCGAGGAAGGTAGAAATAGATGCACTGATCCATATACAATAGACCAGGGATGCCCAACTTTTCGTGTGCCGTAAAATTAGCGATATACGCGAACAAATAATAAAAGTAAATAAATAAATTAAGAATTTTTATTCTTAATTTCGCGCGAACGTGACGGATAGAATATTATATTGTAACGGGATCGTGGCGGTGAGAGACAAACCTAACACTTTTTTAATTTATCATCACAGTCACTGGCCACGAATTTAATTGGAGAATTATTATTTAATTTACGCAATTTCGCACTAATCGTTACTAACCACTCGTCTGTGGAGTATTTTATATTCAACTTTCCAGAATAATAGCACGTCTTTTGAATACTTTATTCTCTACAGAACGCTCGGTAGGCACTCTCGTAATTTATTATCGCTGGTCGCACTGAATCGCCGCTTTGGTTTTTGTTTCTGGTTTTGCTATCTATGGAATCGTATCGCTTGTCAAAAACAACTGATTCCACGGCGGTTTTGTCGCCCCTTATACAGAGAATGTCATTTCGCGATGTTTCGAGTACGATCGACTGATTTCTAAACATTTCTAGTGATTTCTAATTTACGTGAATATGCATAAAATGCACAAAAGGTACGAATGACTAAAAGAGTAGAGGGGTAGACGAACAATGCAGATAACTAGTCTGCTTTAAACGTGTCGCGATACCAACTGGAGATATATGAAACACTACACAATCATAATATTATATAATACTTCTAAATATTGTTTGCGTTTCCAATGATTGGAATCACGCGCCATAGAAGGTTAAAGCAGTTCTCAAAGGATGAAGGCACAATGGAGATGTTTCTAATTCTTATAATTAATATTTATGGTTTTAATAAAAATCATCGAATATTTCAACATAATATAAATTCTCAATGAGGTCTTCGCAACAGACACGAATAGTCGGGTAACCAACCTTAATTAATAATTGCAATTTAAATTTTGTTGCAAATCATTTTCATCTGATTTATATTCCAAACCAGGTATTATAAGTTTATCGATTTATCGAAATATAATTAAATATTTAAAAAAAACATCTTCATTATTGAGGGCCTGACATGAATACATACAAATATTACCTATTAAATTAATTGTAATCTAAAGTAGTTGTACATTAACTATGAATAACTCCAATTAGTTAACTGCAAATGAAAAGCGTAATATTCAAATTATTTCTTCAATCATTCATATTTAGTAGGTAATAATGTTAAAGATCAGTCAACACAGATTAAATTGTAGATGTTTCGGAAACAATTCTCATATAAACTATGGCATATGTAGGAACGATGCTCGGCTCTGTTCTATATCTGTGTTAATCTATTTTATATCTTTTTTTTTTCAGATTATTTATGCTCATATTATACCTATATTTTGAGGTGACAAGAAATAAGCGTAGGCCTAATTTACAAGTAATCAAGGACTAACTTAATAAACGATCGTTTTCCATGTACTAAATTTATAAATAAATTTAAAAAGAAAAATCTGAAGAGCACAAAATGAAGCCAGAAAGATCTAGCTGGTGATACTGAGATGTCTACAAAACGTTAATGTCTTAAAGTCAACTAGGTATATATGCACGAGGCTTTGTTGAAATAGTTGATAGACTTAGACCAATTTTTCCACCCACACTGGCAATGGTGAGGTAACATTATTCGCCTTGAATTCTCCTGCAGCAAAACAGCTCGGCTCCAGCTCGGGCAAATACAGAAAATGATCTCATGACCTCGACGTAAACATTGATACAAACTGTAGACGGATGATGACTCGGGTATTGTGGACGGAAGATGGCCAAACAGTTTCATAGCAATGTTTATTGAACAAAATAGAGTTTCAATTAGAAAAGATAATTGTTTTAAATATATATTACACATAAGCCGTTGATTCATTTAATTCAGTCAAACGATGATTGATTATTAGGTAATTTAGTGCAACTCTTTGGTCCGAAATAGGATGAGGTTAATGGTTATTTTAGGTTATGTTTATCTTTGGATTGAGCTATACAACCTTCGTGTTTGCTAATGGAGTGGTGACTGATATGATATAGCTCACAGCCTACAGCTTACAACCACGTCATCTTCACACATGATTACTTATTGTAATCATGATTAATTATATACGTGACGTGACGCTATTTGAAGAACGTTTATTTTATATGAATAAACAATGTTTACTGAATAACAATATTCGTGCTGTTTTAAGTTAGGATTGGATTCAACAAATGTCCCCTCTATACCAGTGATAGCGAACCTATGACACGCGTGTTATTGGTTTGAATGACACGTCAGCCTACACCAATTAATACTCGACTTACCAAAGAAACATGATTGTGACCGCTGCCTCGTATATATGCATTTACTTATTCACTTTTTGTATGCAAGTTAATACAGCGGCGTGTTTATTGCCAGTTGGCGATTTCTTTCAAACGACCACATGCATCAATGTTTACGAAATCACGTAAATAACCGGACAAATGGCAAACGGCCGTACACAAGTATAAAGACTTATCCCGCCGTACCAACTCTGGTACAACATTAGGTCGGTCGAAACCTTGAGCCTTTCACACTGTAATACCAACTTCCGGCAAAACTTTTATATATCGCTCGTCTAATTTGTTCAAAACTATATTCAGCGACTTGGATCTCTTCAATTCATCAATCTATGAATTTAAAAATCTTGGATATTCACCTCAGTCATAAACCTTTTTTATTCTATCTCCTTTCTTCGTCCAGACTTTGTATATATCATTTTTATCTTGTATCTTTCTTTAATTCATCTTTTTTCTTTTGTCCAGACCTCGTAAATGCAGATGTATTGATCAGATATCTTTATGCTATATATCTTTTGCACTTGTTTTACTTCTTATCTCTTCCTCTTTTTACTAAGTAGATCTGTCCTTTCCTATCCGTTCCTGATTCACTTTTAACCTTTAATTCTTTGACTTTCATAGTTTGTTCTAAACTTAAACCTTTCACTTTATTTATTTTTTGTATAACTTAAGTTATTGTTGCTATATGTTAAAACATAGCATGTTAATTCTGTAGAAACTTGTAAATAGCAATACTAATAGTGTACGGGTAGGTAGGTACATATAATGTGTAATAATGTTAATTTAAGTTTTATACATCCCACAGATAATGGTCGCGGTTACACAGCCACCCGCATGGCCTAGTAACAACTTATCTTCCCTATTCTCAGAATAACATGATTGGTGACTGTTATCCCACCATTCAAAAATATTAATGTAATGTAAAGTTTCTGGAGAGAGGGAAAGATTTAGGGAAAGAGAGGGAAAGATTGCCAGAGGGCGCCCTCGGCCTCGCCGTAAATATCTTGAGCAAGTGTGCCATGATATGAATTGTGCCTCCTACACAGAGGTGAAGAGGATCGCCGGAGACCGAGCAGAATGCAGAAGATGTGTTTAGCTGCAAACCAATCCCATGGATTGAAGCCTAGGAAGGAAGGAAAGTTTCTGTGAAAAATGTCAAGACATATGTTTATGTTAATATATTTATTATTACCGTAGAAGTGAAGCAAAATTATTTCTACAAATTTTTAAAATAATATTATAAACATGATTGGCATAGCATGCCCCCCGTGAACCGGGAATAGACGCGGAATTTTGATAACTCGTAATAAATTAAGAATTTAAGAAACAAACATTTCTTCTTCAGTTATAGCAAAATAACTTTATGGGTAATATTATTATTATTAAGAATAAAACACTTTGTTTAAAACCACCGTTTATTTAATGATCATGTTTCGGGGCCAATGGTAAATTAAATTGTTAGGTAAATTAAATGAAAATAAAGTAATTAAAGTAAATTAAGGTAAAGTAAAATTATATTGTAAACTATTAGGAGATTAGATAATGTTCCTTTATCTGTAAATAACTTCAACATTTACTTAAATATTATCAAACAAAAGAAATCAATAAATTAATACCTACATAATATGTTAAATAAAAAAAAAACAAGTAAAATCTTATTTTTCGTTTACCCACCTTGTTGACATTGAAAGGCATTGGAGAAAAATCTTATTTTAAAATATATTTCAAATTCAATAATTTAAAACATCCCAATTTCTATACAACCAGGTTTCTGTACAAATAATAAATGAAATAATCATATATTGAAAAATAATGATAAGGATGACATTAAAAAAATTCGGTGTTTTTAAATTAATTTGTAATGATGTATTGTAATCTTTTGAAAACAAATCATTCTTTAGATATTATTTAGCAAATAATTACCTTTTCAAATTGTTTTCTTATTAGTTTTTAATTAGTTATTCAACATTATTATATTTATTTTTTGTTTTTGATTATGTCTATACTTCCAATATTAATTTTAGAATTCGTTGAATCCTGACGATGGAACCATTGGCCTCGAAACAATAGATTTTGATTATTCAATAAATAGTAGTTTTAATTAATTAATTGCCTAAGTTTTGTCTTTATTAATATTTATATTTCTACAAAATTTAATCGGTGCAATAATACCCGGTAAATATTTCTGTCGGATGCTCGCGGCAACGTTGTATTTAGACTTTTCGACGTCTGCATAGGAAAATTGACATTTAGGTCGTGGGTTTGAGTCACGCAGCCGCTCAGAGACGCTTGTCCCGCGCTGAGTTGTATCTTTAAACTACGTATCTGAGCAAAAGATACATAAATTAGACAACGGCTTAAGACACGCAAATATTCTAAATTAAATGACCGTGAAAACAGAAGGAAAAAATAAACCGTCAATATCCAATAAAATATTTGTATGAAGAATTAACGAATTACAAGTGAACGTAATGCTTGCTGCAGCGTAGTAAATAGAATAAAAAAAGAATCGCCGAGATGGTTTAGCCATCAGGAACGGATAAGGGAGGAAACGATGGCATAGAAAATATATGAGGCGAGTATTGAAAGCAACAGGAACAGAGGGCGTCCGCGGAAAACCTGGAACGGTCAGATAATCAAATATTATATATATGGTGGCCCTGTTAAATACTTCAACAATCGAAGACGCGCGTGAAGTGAAGAGGTGTATGAAAGAGGATGAGGCAAAAGTGGTGTGCCTGGACAGAAGAATGAGGCGTTCTATCCTCTCTGCCTACCCCTGCGGAGAAATGGCATGATGGTTAGTTAGTTTGCTTTCATTATCCAATGGAAAATAAAGAAACGTATTTGTAACTAATATTACAGGCACTCTCAAGAGCAATTATATGTAAAACTGCCATATTGCCAGATGCTTTTTAATTAAAAAACGTCACCTTCTATTTTACCCAATTGTGTATAGTGACGGTTTTGCCTCTGAATCTCTCATGGTGTTTTGAGACAATCCAAAATTTTCACAGTAGGTACCTTATGTTGGCCTTTGGCATTGAAATGAAAATATCAAAACACTGTTTACATGTAACATATTTAATTTAAAAGTTAAATTTAAATTTAAAACTCGTTCATGTTTCCGCAACAAGTTCAACAAAAGAGTAGCGACATTCCTCCGACAAATTGAATACTGCCACGACAATGCGATGTCACGAAATGTTCCGAACAACGAAGAACGCGCTCGGAAACATGCCATGGGAAATATGAAATATTCTGTATTTCAAGATGAATATATAAAGTCACAGAATAACAAAATTGTGTTATGGATTATAAGCACCATCGCGTCGCGGCCATGGCCCGGCGCGACAGCAGACAGCCAGCCAGCTGACGGCTTGGTGAGCACGGAAACCGCGAAAAGCGCCGTTGAACCGATGCCGATGAGCCAATGCGCGGCTATAAAAATCGGCCAAGCGTTTTTATGCAGGCATCTCCTCCCACCCTAACCCAACAATCAACACTCTGTCGCTCTACGACGAGAACATTCCAGCAAGAATCAGGAGACCCAAGATGGTCCTCCTGGGGGCTCCTCCCCCCCGCGCCCCCCCCCCCTGCGCCACCCTAAGCAGTAACACCCCCCCCCAATTTTCTATGTTTTTTCTCAAGTGAAGTAAAGAAAGCCCTTCACTGATACATCATGATGGAAGAGCAAGGGGTCCACTAGTGACCCGGTACTCTGTTTGCCATTAGATAAGGCTAAGGCTAAGGCTATAAAAATCAACAACAAATAGTACGATACTAATATCTGAAACATCCGGTA